>JAKLLW010001102.1:0-18867 GCA_022814695.1 Neocatenulostroma microsporum | reverse complement strand
TTCCCAACACTGATATCAAACTTGCGGAATCTCTGACTACTGTGTTCACAAGCACGATGTGGCGGACACCCCATGAGATCGTAGTCCGACGACCGCCCATCGTTCATCGAAGAGCCAGTTTTTCAGCTCTCCCGTTTGGCGGTGGACCGACACTGCCGCTGGGACTATGGAACGGCACTGGACGGGCAACGATACCCGCCAGCTTCGATCGAGACGTCCTGGACCTCTACCTACCTCGTCTAGCTCACGCGGCGTACTCCTCGGGCTACAGCTTGGAAGAAACGGTTCGACATTGCGCAAGTGTCAACACTGCCACCGAGGACAACGGTGGCCCTGCTGGGCTTATGGCCGAGCACATATACGAAGCTTATGCCTTCATCACCGGAATACTACATCAGCTAGCTCCTGTGACGTCGCACACCAGGGTATCGGAACACATACTCGAGACTTTAGACCAACAACTCGAGATCGACGAACAGCGTAGGAGCGGGGACTACGACCAGACGCTCTTGGTTTTCCTTGCATTTGCTGCCGTTTCTCACCAAGCGAAGAGCAGGCCACTAGGCAAAGTGTTGCGGGAGTTCTTCCTTGCCCACAGGAGACGAATCCTCCCGCTCAGTAGCATGCGGCATCTCGCCCTGTGGACATACGCGATTTCTCGAGCCGAAATGCCTAATGATAGAAAACGAGCATGCCTGCGAGAGACAGTTCGTGTTGTTCCTCAGCTGCCACGCGAGCTGTACAAAATGGACATGCATTCTTTGGCCAGAGCTTTAGACGGCGTTGCGGATGAATGGGACTCCGAGGACGATGGTCTTGGCAGGCGCATGGGAGGCTGGGGCTCTGATGACGACTACGACATACTCCGAACGAGAGGAAGAATGGCGCAGGATGATAGCTGGGGGAGGAAGATGTTGCCGTCAAATCGAGGACGCCGCCGTAGCAGGGGGAGGGGGCTGTTGGACATCGGCGACGATTACCGGTATCGAGCCAGGTCAGCTCCTGGTGCTCGTAGGATCGAGAGGCAGGCAGAGAGGCTCTTGGACGCTACGGACAGATTGCAGCGGGAGGCTGAAGACCTGAGGTCAATGGTACGTCGTGGCGACAACTACTGAAGTTGTGTAGCTGTGAGGTACTAGGTATACACGACTTCAGACTTCTTCGTCGAGTGTAATTTCCATGAGGAGCAAGTGTGTGGGACCACCTTGTCGGATTCAAAGAAGTAGACAGAAACTCTTGGATGCCACAGAGAGCCTACAAAGTGAATCTGAGGATATGAGGCTCATGGTGCGATGATAAGTGTGAGCACTGGAGTCATTGGGTTGAGCAACACTAGCTGTGATTGAGTTGAACGCCAAAATCAAGAGTACACAGGTGGTGCTTGCTTTACATCACTGCCACCATCCACCACCATATTTCCACTCCCATTCCCGTCCCCAGCCAACCGCTCAAAAGCCTCAGCTCTAATCCTCTGCAACTCCTCTCTCGCATCCTTCAACTTCTGCGACGCTTGCCACAACTGGCTCTCGGTATCCTTAACGCGCTGTTGCTGTTTCGGGAGTTCCTGCCTCAACTCCGCCACAGCTTTCTTGAGCTGCGCATCACCGTCCTTAATGCGGTCATGCTGCGCCATGCTCGAGAAGATGTTGGAGAAGAGCACATCACTTACCCAGTGCCCATTGTCAATGTTGACTTGGCTCGGCATCTGAATCGCTGGCTGTGCCCGAGTAGCCTCACTCATGTGGTAGAGAGCTTGCGTGATTTCGTTCTGGGCTTTCGACAATTCGCTTCGCTCCATCCTTCCATCATCGGGTAAGTAAGTTAGTGTATGCGTCTGACAGCCTCGATTGTAGGGTTGTATCGGTCATCCACTCACATATCAGTCCACGTTCCCCCAATCCAGATATCTGCCTTCGAATAGCTCAGCGAGCTACTCATGTTCTCCTGAGCGGTCGCCATCTGGCGATCAGCAGCGGCTAGAGCCTTCAAGGCGTGGTTATCGGCATTCATCTGTGTCTCGCATTGCTGATACCAGTCGCGGGAGGAGTTTACTGTCTTCTCCATCTCGTACTCTGCTGGAAGATCTGGGATTTTACCGCCGAAGCTGTCTACAAGTTAGCAGGGTCTCCCAAGCGTTCAATGAGTTTGAAGTGCTAACATCGAGTTATACATCTGGTCGAGCTCCTGCTGCGCTTGGTCGTGCCGCTCAGTGTCGGTCTCGAGTTTACCTTTCTCGTTCTGGGCGGTTTCGAGGGCCGTCGAGAGCTCTTCACGGCGGTCTTTGGCTTCACGTTCTTCTTGCCATGCCTGCAAGAACTCCCTCTCTGCTTGCTGATCGAAGGAGAAAAAGTCAGCAACAGAGCGATCCTCAGCCTTGAGTGGACGACAGCACTCCCGATAGCCTTGATGGACAAGTTATGCCTGAAACGGTCCCTTCTGACACAATTTGCGAAACACATAAATAGCGCTGAACATACGCACCTCTTCCTTCTCCTCAAACTTACCCTTCTGCCCCACGACCTTGTAAGCAGTCTTCCTCACATGACTATCACGGTACTTGACATGGTCGTCCCTCTCACTCTCCGTAACCGTGTGCAGCTTCTTGAGCTGGCTGTCAAGTTTTTCGATCTGTTCCTTCAAATCGGAGATATACTCCCTGTTCTGCTTGAGAGCTGGAGGAGCATAGTCAGTTTGTTCGAGTGTGGCGAGGAGGTCTTTGTTCTTCTGAGAGCTCTGCGCGAGGGTGGAAGAGAGTTGGGAGGACATCTTCGATGGGCTTCAAATGGTACTGGTAGTCTGCTCGGATTGAAGAAGTATAGGAGAAAGAGCTGATGAGAGATTGACATACAGGTGCCTACCTTCTTATCATCTTTACGGTGTCTATCACTGTGTGGCACAGCTCTATCACGAGGCATAGAGCCGCGGCTCGTCGGCTCCTTATTCTTGGCTCACATAGGATGGTATCGTCCAGAGGATGTGGTGTTGGAGGAAGAAGGAAGAAGATTGCGGCTAGCGGTGAGGAGCCACGCTTGGCAGTGGGATGCCAAGAAGAGGATGCACAGATCTGCAGTGCCCTCCGCGGCATCCTTCGGGTAGTCGAACAAGCCTCACTGCCCAGTATGAGCCTCTTTCTGCCCGACTCGAAATGGCTCAGACGGATCGACATCATTGTCTTGTACTCGGGTGTTGGCAGTCAAGGTTGTACCAAGCGCTGTAGGTACAGGATAGGCAAAATGCCAATGAGGTTGAGCTGGATGCATGTGGCCGGCAAGAGAGGGCTTCGCAGATGCTGAAGGCCGGGAACTTGGTGTATCTAGTGCAAGTAGCACCATACAATGGAACATACAATGCTATAATATCTCCTCATGTTATGTTAGAGCATGTCTGATGCACCCAACGCCACGCTTGAACGCTACAGTCAAATGTCACCATTATACATTAGGATGATGATGATCCCAAGATCCTCTCGTAAGCATCCTCGACCTCCTTCGCCACCCCCAGCAGGCTCACAATAACGACCTGGTGAATCACATTCGGCAGCTTGTCCCTGTGCAGCCCTACCCACTCAAGCGGCGGTGTCGCCTCGCCCATGTCTCGGAGCTGCGGCGTCTCGATGATCGGGGTTTCAAGGGCCCTGTATTCATACCTCAGCTGCGGCAGGTTCACCTCAGCGGTGATCTTCTCTTGGTTCTCCTTCTTGTCGCCGGCAGGCTGCTCTTCAGAGGCAGAGATCTTGACAGCGGACGCCGGCAGCTGCTTGCCTAGCCTAGAAGCCAGCGCTCTGGTGTGCGTTGTCCACATGCCTTGGATGAAGTTGATGCGGGACAAGTTCCAGCCGACATCAATCTTGCCGGCGAATAGACTCTTGAAGATATAGTCAACGGTGTTCGACTCCGGAGACTGCCATGTCTGCATGGTAGCCACCACCTTCGGCACACGCAAAATCGTACCACCCTTGGCAGCGGTCGCACTCCCAATCACTTCGTCCACGGAAACCTCCAGCGCCTTCGGTACGGCTGTCACTCTCTTAACTGTAGCTAGAGCAACTTGTAGCTGGCCTAGCGTCATTCCGAGCGCGCTATGTACCCTTCCATTCTCCAAGCTGACAGCAAACCGGCCTTGAACATTGTTTGTCTCGAGCTTGAGCACTTGGCTGTCGAAGAAAGTGCTTGGGTAGACACCGACACTGATCGCGCCAAGCGTGAGCACGACGTCGGTATGCAGTGAGATGCTTGTTGCTACGTCTCCAGTTGACTTTGGCGAAGCTGTTGTAGCCTGCTGCAGCTCTGGTCCAAAACGAGTTGGAACGGTCGTGCTCTCCCTGCGCAGATGCTTCTCGATGTCTTTCAGCGACTGCATATACGCCGTCTGCTTCTCCTGGATGAGCCGATCAAAGGCCTGGAACAGACCGACTGCTTGTGCCGAGCTTGTGGATGTGCAGAAGACATAGGCCTTCTCGCAGTCAAGGACAGCGACCAGGCGATCACGATCGGTGCCGGACTGTCGAACGTTGTACATCAGGAAGTCGAAGCCTTCAATGTCGCCGAAGGCAAAGGCTTGGTAGTCGAAGGCTGCTTTGGCTCGCAGCTTGGCAAATCCGGCCGAAGCTTGTATCAGCGGTGTCTTACCCTCCGTCTTCGTGTCCTGCGGCCACTTGATCGAAGTACGGACACCAAGGCCTGCAAGCTTAATGAATCCGCTCATCCTTCCAGTGCTCGTCATGTCTAGCTCGCTCAAGCCAACGCACAAGTTCTGCTCCCAGTTCGAAGTCTTCTGCTGGGAAGCCCAGAGATCGGTGACTGTGAAGGACGTCTTGCCAATGCTTTGGCCGAGATCAAGGTCGACGCTCAGCTTGCTGAAAGAGATCGTTGCGTTCCATGGAAAGGCGGCGGCAACAGCGGCGGCGTGATAGCGTTGCACTACGTATTCATCCGATCGTGTCGACTGTACAGAAGGAGTGGAAGCCTGTGCGTTGCGAATCTCTGGTGGCAGCCATATCTCACGGAACAAGAGGAGGTCCTGAAGCTGCTTTCCGTTTACTGAGAGCCGGGTGGGGTTGAACTTGAGGATGGCAGACACACCGCTTTGGCCGCTCAAATGCTTGCTGTTCATCGCTGAGAGGACAATCGATTCCATATCGAAACTGAAGGTCGGCTCACGGGAGTACACATGTTTGACCTGCGCCGAGAGCTTCGATAGAACGGCAGACATGGCGAAGAAGTGGCCATAATCCTCAGACTCGATCGTGTTGACTGTGAAATAGAAGTCGTCGAGCACGAACTTGGCATCGACTCGAGCGATAGGCTGACAGCTGAGCCCGAACTCTTGCCTGCATATGCGGAGACCGAGATCGACCTTGGTCCTACCGAACAGTTTCGACGGGTTGGCAGAAACGATAGAGTCCTCTTCGAAGTACTTTTGCGCCGGCTTCCGCTCCGCCGACGGACTGGTCTTTGGTGTCACTTTCTTTCCTTGATCCTTCTTTTCCTGTTCTTCGACCTCCTGATGGCGCATGACTTCCTTGACGCTCCTGGAGACCTCCAACATTAACGGCACCACATTGGGAAGGAGCATGTTGCTCGATGCATCCACTCTTAGTTCTCCATTAACAGTCGGCTGGTGCTCCCGCGCATTATATTCCACCTTAAGCGCAATACCTGGAGCCCTCAGGGTCGTGTGCAGAATCTGGCCATCGGAGGCGAATTGTCCGTACCGGCCATGCTGTGGGATGTCGGCTTGAGAAGCAGCAGCCATAGACCCTAGAGACTTGTCGCCAGGATTCGCGCCTTGCATGTAGAATTGTGCGCCTGCAAAGTCTGCTTCTACAAGCACCGAGCCCAAGTGTTTGGTATCGAACAGTTGGGTACGGGGAGCGCCTGTCGCGGTCGGTGTGCTCTCCCAAGTCGCAGTCCCCATCTTGAACCTATTCGTGGCGTACTCGATGGATCGCTGCAGTCCATTGACCGGTACCATGAACCTAGACTCCAGGCGCAAATCCAAAGCCTTCCCAGTCGCTTTCAATGCCAGACGGCGGCTCTTTCCCTCGGTCCAGTAACCGACACTAAAGCCTACCTCAGGAAGCAGCGCCGAGTTGAGTGCCCGGGACTTCTTGCTATCAGCCTTCTTGGTAAGCTGTACGAGCACATCCTTGATGGTAAGCCGAGCTTCATGACCACCATGAGTGGTAAACTCAATACTCGTTACCGTGAGCACAGCGTCTACCGCTTTGGCTCTGGGTACTGCCGCAAAGCGTTGATCCACAAGCCAAGACACTTGTATGTCAGTCAATGCCATTGTAGTCTTTACGGACAGCAGGTCTTCAGCCGAGAAGGAAGCTTGATCTCCATCGTCAATTTGTCTCCTGCTTATGCCTTTTACCACGGTGTGCCGACGCTTGTCCCGCAGCTTGCGCAGGTACTCAACCTCTTTCGATACGTCCAGATCTCGTAACCTATCCTGGAGATGGTTGATGACATCGACAATAGTCGCCGCGGTCTCGGGGTAAGCGTTTGCTTCCAAGCCATCGCTACGTATGTCAAGCTCATGGATGACTGTGTGGTCCTCTTGCGTCTTCGGTAGGAAGTGTATCTTGAGTCCAAGGATAGCTTTCCCACAGGGCTGATGGTTGCCACGGTCGTCTATCCACAGCCTTGCACCAATGTCTTGTACTTGCGCCCGGACCTCCGGTATCAGCGGATTGGTCTCGGAGATGGTGTTACGATTAGATGCAGTAGCATGTACTGGCCCGATGCCGAAGTCCACCTCAGCTGTTGAGCGTCCTCGCACTTGCGGCGTGCTGGCCGATACTCGAATGCCAAGCAATGCGAAGCGAACGTCAAAGAGTGTCTTCTTCGGGTCTCCAGACGTGACGCGCTCTGCCTCTGGAGTACTCCAGTCGATGTTCGCAACATGTTGCTTCATGTCCTCGACGCGATCCTTCACTGCCGAGAAGATGTCTTGAACCTCAGGCTTGTTCACAACCGATATCACCCCTTGGACAGCTGAAGCGTCGATCTCTATCCGCTCGATAGTAGTGGCAACCGAGACAGACGTCTCATCCGGTTTCAGCGCAAAGTCGACGTGGCCATTGATAGGTGGAAACTCGAGCAGGCCTTGACTATGCCGCTGGTTCTTGCTTAGATTGACGAAAGCGTGGCTCTGCCGGCCAACATCAAAATCAATATCAACCAGTTTGTCGCCGACGAGGCTAGGCGAGACCCGCACACTTGCTGCCTTCCCATCTAGACGATAGCTCAGTGCTTGCAGTAGTGAAATCTCCACGTGCAAAGCGCCAGCTAGAAGGGCTATATTGAGGTTTGGAGGCGGAGCCCTCATGCCTTCTTCGCCTTGTTGGGGTCCTGCGGCTGACTGCGTTGCCTTCACCGTACTGACCAGCTTCATGATCATGGCGACCTCACCGACAATGACAGCATCGGCTATGTCCAGAATGCCAGGGAGCTGCTCTTGAACAACGATCTCAAGATCATCGTACGCTCCGGCAACAACGACGGCCGGAGGCGTCTCAACGCCCTTTGTCGCCTGAAGGTGGTGAATGTATAGACTCGGCGAGGTGAGCAAAGACTTCCAGATACGACTGGACGGCCCATGCATTTCTGTTATGGCGCGGTCGACATTCACCATCGCGCTTGCTGCCTGGCCGTAGCGTTCGTTGACTTGTGTAGTCCCCACCAAAGACAGCTTCAGGCCTTCAGCACGGGCCAGATGTCTGAGATTGATGGTCTGCAGCGTGATACTGCCGTCGTCAGTCGAAAAGACGATATGGAAGTCATGTCGACTGAGCTCATCACTTAGCATCGCCGATGCGCCGTGAGGGCTGTCAGCTTCCTTCGGCTTGGTAACAGCCTCGAAGTCGTCAATCATCGGCAAGACGTCTTCCGCAACCTTGTACAAATCCCAGCCAAACGCAAACGCAATGGAGCTGGTGTGGATCTGAAGGAGCGACTTGGTCCGCTTGTTCTCTTCTACCAGCATCAGACCCGTCGGGACTGTCGGAGGCGTCGAATCAAGACCCAGAGATGTCTCCTCCATGACGATCTTGTTTGCTTGCCCGCCAGTATCTATACCAACGCTTAGCATCTCCGACCTCAACGTCATAGTAAGTGGCAGCTGGTCCGGCTCTTCCAAAGGCCGATGTTCTGCCTCACTAAACAGCATGCGGAAGACCAAAGCCTGATCCACATTCGGCACGTCCCAGTTGCGCCACTGCGCCCAGCCCTGTAAGACCTTCGCCGGAGCATCATCTGGGCAAGTGAAGTCGTGGTTCTTCCATCGAGCCATGAGATGTTTCTTCGTTGCTTCGGGTAGAGACCGCAAGATGTGCCGAAACCGCGCCAGTACTTTCCACGAGTCTTGGTTCCTGTAATGGTCTGGAAAGGCGCGCAAGACGTATGTCATGCGTGACAGGAAAGGCGGGTCGCCGATGTCTTCGCTTTCCTGGGTGAGGGTGTAGATTAGCAGTAGCAGCTTCTTCCGGGCTTCTTCCAAGGGAGTGGTAAACAAAGAAGCCATGTCATCGACAAGCTTAGCGATCCTCAAACCAAATTGGCCTAGGTACCTCGCCTCAATGCCCGCGACAGCCATCGTAGTGTCTCTGACGGACGCATGAATCGACTGTGTATTCGCAATCGCAATCCACACGAGAATATCGTCCATGCGAGCGCTGACGGCTTGCCTTAGCTGGTCTTCGCCGTGCTTACCACTCAAAGCAACGTCCAGACTTTCGCCCACAGTATGTAAAGCCAGAGACTGCTTGCCACCCTCTGAAGAAGGCTTGTCCCTGACGCGAACCATCTGCTCCAACCCTGTGATCGTGACATCAAGCTGATCGGAATCCTCGTCATGGTCCGCAGCAGGACTCAGCACCCGCAGTCTCGCAGACGGCAGACTAGCATTGATCTCAAGAATACTGCTCTGCCCATGTCTTGCCTTCTGTCGAGCAGATATGGCGCCCATGACGTCCAATTGGAAGGCATCCATGACATCCTCCGGCGTCTTGGGCGTGAGCTTGTTGAGAAGCTTTGCAGCGAAGGGTCCAACCCGCGGCTCAACGTAGGCTCTGATGCCGGGCTGGATCTTGATGAACACGCTGGTATGATCAGCATCTTGGTCCAGATTAGAGTCTTCAATCATATCGATGGAGGACCGTCTAGAACTTGTGTCGTCTGCAGTAATGCTGTCTGGGAAGGCGGGTACATTCGTCTCATCGGGCTTGACCTGATCCAGCGGGAAATAAGGCTCCGCGAACGGACTGGAAAAAGCCATTGTAGACGGCGGCAAACCGAACGCAGCCCTCTCGTCGTCGCTAGCCAGTCCGCGAACGCGCCTCGGTGATGATTGACGGGACGAGTTCTGGGTCCTTGCAGACGAAACTTCGCTCTGACTGCTAGCTTGTCTCCTGATAGACTTGAACATAGTATTGCCACCTCCAGGGGGACGCTTCGAAGGAGAGATAGATCCGGTCCCATTCGGCCCGCGGATAGAACTCGATATCGAAGAGGAAGACTGCTTGGACCTCAGCACCTTGGCACTGACGAAGCTCGGTACCGACTTGATTGAAGACGGCCGTCTCATCCCTCTCCCTTTCCGATCCAGAGGCGCAGGAAACCCAGGGTAAGGATAAGCAGGCGGCTTAACATCCCCCTCGTCCACATACCCCTCCGGCAAGTAATCCTCTCCACGTAACAGCCACGGCGCCCGTCCAGTGCGCAGATCAGACTGCCGGATATGCGCCTGCTGATCCTTGCGATGACCATCGAAGTCCTGCTTCCGAATCACAACATCCACACTAACCCCCGTCTGCAAAAAAGCAAAAGTCTTTACCGGCAGCCTCCTATGCTCCTTCACCCTCTGCCTCAGCGCACTCCTCGCATCCACACAAGCCACCGTAATCTCCGGCGCCAGCACACAAATCCTCTGCGTGAACCGGTTCCCCGCCCAATCACTAGTATCAACACTAATCGGCTTCGCGCTCAACAACAGCGCATCGCTGCCCACATGCATCCACAACCTCACAATATCCGTCCGCACCTGCACAAAACTCACATCATTAAAAACATTCGGACTAAACACCGGCAGCGCATTCTCACTATCCGCAAACGTCGCCGCAAAAGCCCTCCCACAAAGCGCCAAATCATGCACAAACCCGCTCGAGCACTCCCCCGTCAAAGCACCCACATCGATATCCCACGTATTAACATACGCGGGCTCATTAGGCGGGAGCCCAAAAGCGCGATGGCCGTAGAGATCCGTGTGTCCTACAAACACCTGCGTGGAAGAAGCCTGCTCTGTAGGGCTTTCGTCATTGTTGTTGTCCGGGCCCACAGAAGCAGCGGAGCCAGAAAGCAGACTCAGTGGTGAGAGGTTCAAAGCCATGTCGAGGTAATAACTCAAAATGCGCAAGTCCAAGTTGGCGTGAGGTAAATCCGCCCTCACAAACTCCTCCCCACCATAAACATTCGTCGGAAACAGCACAGTCGAGTCCTGCACGACAATGCAAAGAATGACATCCATCTCATTAACCGCCGCCGGATGGGGCACACTCGCCATCTTCGCATTAGCCTCCGCAAAATCATCACTAGCGTTCTGGAACTCCTCGAGCGTCTTGAAGTGCACGTAGTCCCCGAAGTAGTTCTCCTTGATATTGATCAACTGCCTCACGAGCTGGCCGTAAGCCTTGAGACTGAAACCCCAGCTCTCGATATCGAATCTCAAGATATCCGTAAGACCTTGCCGTTCCTCTCCATTCTGGTCGAAAGACCCTTGAAGCGTAAGTTTGGGCAGGTCCGCTACCCTCTTATCCCTGAGCAAGGTGTGGAGGGTATTGCGTGGCGGGGAGAGCATCCGCATGCCCATATCCAGACTCAAAACATCGAACGATATCTGATTCCTCTTCGGCCGGAAGTTCTCTAGCGGGATGTGGATAGCACCTTTCAAGGACCGGCCTTCAAGCGTACAAAAATCATTATTGTCAAAATCCGCCGGGTCATTTACTATATTTGCATCGTTGACGTTTAGGTAAAAAACCCAGTTTCTGAACTCGATGTTCAGGTCGTAATAATAAGGCACGAACGTATAGAACTCCGGCGCTGCGCCACTGGACCAATCGTTGACAATGTCGATTATGAGGAACATATGATCCCTTAGAATAAACAACTCCAGATCATCGCAGACGATGTTGAAAGACCATTTGCGCAAAGCGTTCCACTCCAGAGGCTGACTGATATCCGCATCCAGTGTCAGGGGACCGGCGCGCCAGAGAAGGCCATGGTTGACGGAGGAAGACATTTCCGTCCCCTTGACATCTAGGTCGAGGAAGTTCTTGAAGCCCGTCGCTCGAGGGAACATATCCTGCCGAAAATTCACAATCGAGTCCTTCTTCACCGTGATATCCAGCCAGCCGTACGGACGGGCATCAGCGCCAGGCTGATTCTGTTTCCCCTTCCTCCCTCGTCTATGATGCCGACGTCTACGACCATGATGTCTTCCCTTCCCATCATCTTCGCCTTCCCCCTCCCCATTGCCATTCGACTTATCCGCCCGCCCTTGCCACTGTTCGTCCTTTGATGGCTCGCGCGTGGGGACTCGAAGAGTGACGTCTTCCTCCACACTCACAAAAATCTTGAAAACAGTGTACAGCCGTGTATCCCCGGGCTTCAATTGCTCCATAGCCACCGAATCCACATACTGCGCCGGAAAAAATATCTGCTGAAGATTGACTCTCTGCCTATCAGCCCAAGGCCCATATACCACAGTCCCTCCATGCACGCCGAAGTCTAGTCCGTAGTCGGGGGGTTTAGAGCCATTGATATCGTCGTCGTAATTCTGCCCCAGCAAACCGTCGCTGCTTTCTGCAGTAAGGATGTCGGGGACTTTGCCGGGGATATCCCAGTAGAAGCGGAAACTCAGTCGAGGGCAATCTACTAGTGTGGAGGCTTTGGCGTACTCGACGTTCTGCCATTCGTCGTGTTCGGTTTGTTCTTTGTCGTCTAGATATCGAGTTAGGCCGTGCCATTGCCCCTGGCCAGGGAGTTGTTCTTGTAAGGTGGTGTCTGTATGTTCCATCCCGGACACCATACTCGCCGTCCTCAAAGACCCGGTATGACTCTTCCTCCTCCGCCGCCGGAAAGGCTTAGCGAAGGATTGCCACATACTATCGAACTTGAGCGCCTGCCTGGAAGCCCACGTGTCGCTATAAGGGACCTCTGCTTCCTTCTCTCGTAGAAAGCGTCTAGCGGCATCCATTTGCGTCTGCTTGAAATCCCGATTCGGCTTCATCTGCGCGCTAACCTTCTCCATCTCAAAGTTGAACAGGAGTTTGAAGATATCCAACTCCGTAGCTGTGTGGCCAGCGTCGATGGTTCCGGAGGCCTTTTCGATCTTGGCGGTGACGATGCTGGTGGTGTGTTCGTTGCCTACGGCTGCTGCGGCGCGCTTGCATTCGACTTTTGTGGGGAGCATGCGTAGAATAGAGGGGATCTCTGGCTTTTCGTAGGTACCGGCGTTGACGCTGGGGATGGTGTCGTGGCGTGAGAGGTTCTGGGCGCCTGTAACGTTCGGAGCGCCGTGCTTTTCGTTTTCTTGGCTTGAGGAGGAGCTGTCGTTGTGAAAGGGCTTGTCGTTGCTGTCGGAGGAGCTTGGAGGGCCCTTTCCTTTCTTCAGCGTAGCATCGACCACGAAGTCGTATAGTGGACTGCGGTTGTACACGAATGCCTCGACTCCAGCGACTTTGATCGATATACGACAAGGTAGCTCCTTGTTCTTCTTGCCACCAGCCTCCTCCGCCTTGCCAATACTGTGACTCCTACTCCCCCTCGTCTTCCGATCCGCAGAACCCTCCTTACTCTTCTCCCCACCACTCGCACCACTACTACTCTCCTTCCTCTCCTTCTCCTTCCCCCTCCGTCCCTCCTCATCCTCCCCGTCAAATATCTCCGCGCCCTGCACCTGCGTCAACCAATACCGCCAAGTAACATGTCCATCCCTCACAAACACCGTCACATTATGTCCATGATACCTAATACTCTTGAAGAAGATCCTCCCTCCCAGCAGACTAATCTGTAGCGCAGTAATGTCAATGTAGGCCCGGTATTTATGCCATGTCCACGCCCGTATGCCGTAGGAGACGAGGGTGGCGAAGAGGCGGTTGAAGTAGAAGAGGAAGAAGACGGCGAGGATGGCGCAGACGAGGATTTCGACCAGGAAGATCCAGTTGAAGCCTACCACGGGGCCGAGTGGGGTGGCTGTTAGGGCCATGGTGAAGGTGAAGGTGGACTATACATGTATATGCATTGGTGTAGGCGGAGGGCGTCTCATCGTGGGAGCATCTCATAATGTTCTCCAAAGCTGTATGCGATCGTTCAGGAAGTGAATGCTCGAATGTAGAAGGGTGTACACAGTGTTGGAAGTGGAAGGCGTTCGGATTGGAGCGCATGTGGAAGCACGAAAGCTTGTGCACGGACTGTCGATCATAAAGTCGCGACTCACGCGCGGTTTTTGTGAAGCTCTCCAAATTGATCGAACCGACTTGCGACATACCACCAACAACATCGCTACAGTATGATCACATGACAATATGCCGCTCGACGATGCCGAATCCGAGAAATTCCGCTCTTGGGTCATCAAGAAGCTCGAGCAGATCTCTGGGGCGCAGGATCTCGCCGATCCAGACGTTTTGGTGAGTTGCCAACGAATATCACACTCCCCAAAGACGACCGCTAACTCAGGATTATTTGTAGGCCGACTATGTCCTCGCCTTAGTCAACACAGACGACGCAGACCCTACAAGCTGCGTCGAACAACTCAAAGATTTCCTAGGCGATGGAGCAGAGAGCTTCGTGAAAGATGCATTTGCAGCGATTGCAGGTAAGGCATATGATCCCTCTTCGCGTCAACCTCCTAGGCCTGCGGCAGCCATCTATGAGCCACCGAGGCGCAATAGTTATGAGCCGCCGAGGGGGCAGAATGAGTCGAGGAAGCGGGGGTATCAAGATTGGGATGTGGATATGAATGAGGGTCAGAATGGTGGAAGAATATTCTCGTATGAGGGTGGAGAGCGGCCGGTGAAGCAGCCGAGGAGGGGTGGGAGGGGTGGGTATGAGGGGAGAGGTGGAAGGCAGGTGCAGCAGGCTATGGGTGGAGGAGGGTTTGGAGGAGCACCGTTTGCACCCGGACAGATGCCCTTCCCGCCGCCGCCAACACCGCCGCCCGGTATGCCGCCCTTCGATCCGACAAACCCAATGGCGACGATTATGGCGATGCAAGCTATGGGCTTCATGCCGCCGATGCCGAATTCTACTTCTCCAACTGGAGCAAATGGATTTGGTGGCACGCCAAAGACCGGGCAGCGCTGTAGAGACTACGACAACAAGGGTTATTGCACACGAGGTGCATCCTGTCCGTACGAGCACGGCGAGAACCCTTACATCGTTCCGCAGCATAATGGCGAGTACAACCTGAACAACTCCATCCTCGGCGTAACACCAACCCGCACCGGCCACATCAACGCCTCACCTTCCAGCTACCAAATCAAGCCATCGCCTAACAACAAACCCGCTCGCGGAAGAGGAGGCGGAAATACATCCTACCGCGGCGGCAGAGGGCGAGCAGAGTTCTCCAAAGTCGGCATAGACCACGACCGCTCCAACACCACCATCGTCGTCGAACAGATCCCTGAAGCCAAGTTCAACGAGCAAAGCGTCCGAGAGTTCTTCAGCGCTTTCGGCAATATTAAGGATATTGCGCTGCAGCCTTACAAGCGGATCGCTCTGGTCAAGTACGATCGTTACGATGCGGCGAGGGATGCTTATAGTTCTCCGAAGAGCGTGTTTGATAATCGGTTTGTGAAGGTTTATTGGTATAAGCCTGATACACTTCCGCAGCCTCCGAATGGTCATGGTGCTGCCAATGGGTATCAGAATGGGGAGGGTGTGGAGATGAAGCAGCAAGAAGAGCCGGACTTCGATATCGAAGAAGTAGCGAGACGGCAAGAAGAGGCTCAGCGCAGACATAAGGAGCAAAAACGCAAGATCGAGGAAGCTGATAGGAGGAAGGCGGAGATCGATGAGCAGATCAGAAAGATGGAGGAGGAGCGGAGAAAGATGACTACGTTGCTTGCGAAGAAGAGTGGTCAAACTGTCCCAACAGCGACCAGTGAGACGAATAGCGTTGAGGACGAACAGACAAGAGCCCTAAAAGCCAAACTCGCGGCCCTAGAGTCCGAAGCAAAAAGCCTAGGTATAGACCCCGACGCCGAATCAGACATCCAAGTTGCGAACGGTTTCTCCGGCTACCCTTCTTACCGCGGCCGTGGCGGTGGAGGTGGGTACAGAGGACGTTTCGCCCCAAGAGGTCGGGGTGGCTACCAGCGCGGCGGGTATCGTGGCGGCTTTGCAGGTCCAGGTGGTAGAATCACCAAGAGCCTCGACAACCGCCCCAAGACCGTTTCTATTATTTTCGCTGAAGGCGGGTTTGCGGAGCATGAGGAGGCGCTTAGGCAGTATCTCGTGTTGAATAGTCTGGACACTGCGACTCTGATGAAGCATCCGGAGAGGGAGGATGGGGCGCTTATTAGTTTCCAACAGAGGTTTGAGGGGGAGAATTTCATGGGGGCTGCGTTGTATGATGGTCCGCTTGCGGCGGGGGATTTGGCGAAGCAGTTGGGGAAGGTTGAGTTGGGGTGGTGTCGGGTTGAGGACTTCGCCACCAGCAACGGCGGCCATGAGAACGGAGGTCATGAGAATGGGCATGAGAATGGGAATGGTGATACGAAGATGGCGGAGACCGAGGCTGAGACTGAGGCCGCCGCGGATCAGCAGGGGGAAGTGAGAGAGGAGAGGAACCAGGATATGGATACTTATGACGAAGTTGATGAGGGATAGTATCCCGATACCGTCGATGCCGATACTGAGACGATGGAGTCCGGCTCGCCGCTTGGGAAGCTTGAGGCTTACTTGCAGCGGTCTCTGCAACAGAAATGAAACGAAGCGATACCCATTACCGCGATTGGTGCATAGCGATGTGCATTTGGCAGGTTTGAGGCGCATTCATAAAATGACGGTGCAATGGTTAAGTACTGCATAGCAGCGTCTCTCAATTGGAGCAGCGTCTCCCAATTGGCAGATAGACTATTTGGCAAGCTGGAGGCTGAACTTCAGCGTACCGGATGGGTCGATGAACATGCTGCATAGCGAAGCGAAAGTTGTATCATAGCATAGCCTGAGTGTATCATGACATAGCAGACCTCACCATCAGGCGATCATGCGGGAACCGGGAACCGGGAACGACGATACGGCGAGTTCGTCGCACTGCAGATCCGCGTTGAGCTTTGAAGCGCACGATCTCTTCGTTTGGATGGGCTCACCAGCAGGTCTTGGACAGGATGCTTGGCAATCTACTGGTTGGTCAACTTAGACTGAGAGATACTAGTCGCTCAGTCTTCCTCGTACTTGCAAAGCGGCGCAGTTGGACAAATACTACTTACAGCTTTCGTTTATCAATTGCGTCTGCTCGCGGTCAGGCCATTACGAGCAGTCTTGCCCAAGACAAATGGTTAATTTATCCGCCAGCCGGAATTGATATTTTGTATCCTCATACGCCGTGGGTGACCGGAGATACATTTCGATACTCAAAACCCCAATCACCGGATGGCGAAGAGTAAGTGTGTTTAGCAGGTCCTGATGCACAGTACAAAACGACCACACGATGTCTACATGTGGCATAGCATCAGCTCCACGGAAGCGCTCGGTGAGCGCCAAGCCACCCGAGATATGTACAATAGCTGCTCAGCCTTGCGCCAGTAGACGCCACCGACGAATTTGCACGCCGTAGGGCCAGAACACAGTCTGCGAGAAAACTGGGAAGCTGCGTAACTACGATACAGCAACCCCCACAGGAACTACCTCGTGATATCCTCAATCTTCGTTTGCGAGTTATTAAGAGTGAACGGTATTTCGAGTCAACATGCGCTTCTTGCCCATATCGCTGCTGCATCTACTCGCTGTCGCGACGAGCGTGCTCGCCCAAGATAATGGATTCATCTACCCACCGGCTGATGGATGTACTGTATACATCCCTTCAAGGACGCCTATAACCACCCGGTGGAACACCACCTACGATCAAATAAATCTCCGATCGTTTCGAGACACGCCTGATGGCTCGTGGCCTTGCATCACCATTCTGTGTGGGTCTCCTTGGCCCTCCGCTTGACGAGTAGAATCTGAAGCTGATCGTTCGTCTAGTCGATGTCACCAATACCCAGGCGAAGGTACCTATGCCTGGACCGCAGGACTGGTTGATGCTTCCGCGCCGTTGGCACCCATGGATTTCGAAGTCACCATGTCGAGGAATGGGCAGTGGTTGGATCCCTTCAATTCCGGCTTCTTCCACGTGACGAACGGCTCGGCTGTATCGACATCTCTCGCGGCTTCGGCTACGACAAGGATCTCGTCGACGAGCGGGTCCACCAGCTCCGTCGCAGCTACCTCTACCGCCCTCTGGACGTCCGCAGCACCATCTGCGGCAACCACCCATCGCAGCGACAACGGCAGCAGCATGAAATTAGGTCTCGGCCTAGGACTTGGGCTCGGCATACCACTGCTGCTCGTCTGTGGTCTATTCGGATACTATGTGCTCGGAAAGAGACAGTATGGCAGTATTGCGCAGCAGCCAGAAGATACGCATAGGGCACTTCCGCCACGGATGTACGAGATGGATGGGCCTGACCAGGGTATTCGTGAGATGGAGGAATCTGCTCAGCGGATGCAGATGCACGAACTCGATGACGGTAAGCTGGTATCTGAAGCGCCTCCGGAGGGGGTGTATGAGGTTGGTAGTTCGGTATGTCAGACCACGACAAGGTTGTGTTCTCTCCGGATACATCGTGGAGGTCTCCTGGATGTCTGTTTTACGGATTGTATGCCCCATGTCGAAGCTAGTACTGTAGGCTACCATCGTGTCTTGGAAGTACAAGATCGACGTAGTGTGGTCAGCAGCGACCTTACAGCTATGCGAGGTACTCGAAATCGGGATGATGAAGCGGCGTGAACCATCGTGCCAGCTGCACCATGTACCTGGAGTACCGGTGCTCTTGCATAGCTCGGTAGACCAAGTTGGTCTTATGGTCCCGAGATCGTGAGTTGTAGGGGGCGGCAATGTGGTACACAATGCTCCTGCCATCTCAGGCTAGCAACGGTCCTGCTCACTCTCATTTGTTTGACTGCCATCCTGGGCTATGCGGTCAGTCTCTGTATGAATCACCGCAGCCTATACGGAGATAGGAACGCTGTATAACCTCTTTCAATTCACGATGTCGAGCTCTGGTCATGAAGTGTTCAGGCGGTGTCGATTTGGGCTCGAGGTCCAAAAGCCGATATCGCCGATTGGCCCGTGCATTGGCCCCGCCAACGAAACAGCCCACGATCTTTTGAAAAGCTCTCCACCTTGCCTCATCACCGCCGCACCACACACAAGCCTTTGAAGGTATATTAACCTCGCCACCGACCAGCTCTGCACCGTCACTGACAGTCAATCAAGGCAGACAATCACTCTAGACGGTCGTTCAGTGCGCCGAAGCACTCAAGCGGGGCAATTTCGAAGCCTCCCACCACGACCACCTGAAAACTTTTCCACGAGACACAAGCATCAAATACCGCCAAGATGGTCAAGTAAGTCATCGCCGAGAGCAATGAGATGGATCAATGGCAAGCGAATGCGCAAGAGACGAGACATCGAGGACATGAAGAGGACCATGAACATGGCTGACAATAAGCGCCCCACAGCTTCACCGTCGAGGAGATCCGTGGTCTCATGGACAACCCGGTGAACATCCGGAACATGTCCGTGATTGCCCAC
>JAKLLW010001101.1:0-18872 GCA_022814695.1 Neocatenulostroma microsporum | reverse complement strand
ATCATCAATATGTACAACGGCCAAAAGCTCACAGTAAAGCCTGGCGACAAAGGCTACGGCAACTACCTCTACTGGCTACACTTCACAATCGGCACCCTCCAACCTGCCATCGGCAGGATGCTCACCCTGAAGTTCGCCGGAGTTGACATGAACGGCGAGAACGTCCAACGATTCAACAGCAAAGTCGACCAATGTCTGGGCTATGTCAACAGTCATCTCGGCGAGACGGGTGCGTGGCTGGCGGGCAAGGAGTTCACAGCAGCGGACATAATGATAGTGTTCTCATTCACTACTATGCGGACGTTCATCAACTACGATCTCAGCAAATACAGCAACATCTTGAGCTATCTAAAGCGGGTATCGCAGAGGGAGAGTTATCAGCGGATGATGAAGAAGGCTGACCCGGAGTTGGATATCGAAGACTTGATGAAGCCGGAGGGACCTCAGCTCTTTGGGCCGCTCAGGGGGAGATAAGAAGATTCGGGTCATGTAGATGGTGAGATGAGATAGGGATGCTCGCGACTCAGTTCATTCTCACAGGTATCTTGTCCTGAGAGCCTTGCAGCCATAGTTCCACGTTCTCTGCTTGCTCCTGGTACCACCGATGCATGGTTCCTTCGTTCACGTAGCCCATATGAGGACTCACTACTACTTCGCTTTTTGCCCAAGAGCTAGGTTTCCGCCACCGACTGCCTTCCGATAACGGCTCTTCCCAGAACACATCAAGCGCAGCTCCCCTGATTCGACCTTCAGTCAGCGCTTCGGTGAGTGCCTCTTCGTCGATCAGCGGCCCTCTGGATGTATTAACCACGATACCGCTTTTCTTCATCCAGCGAAGCTCCTTTGAACCGACGATGCCTTTACTGCGTGACGAAAGCACGTAATGGACGCTCACAACGTCCGACTGTTTGAACAGCTCCTCTTTACTCACTGCCTTGAAGCTTCCCTTTGGCAGGCCAGCATCCGTGGCAGCGGCATCAGCTTTCCCCTGCGTCAAGCTCTCGCTCCAGGCAACGACTTCCATCCCGAAGGCCAAAGCACCGACTTTCGCCATGCCTATTCCTAGCTTGCCAAGTCCGAGGATCCCAAGCGTCTTCCCAGCGATAGGGACCATCACACCACTCTGCCACGCTTTCGGGTCACTTTCGAGTGCGAATGCGTCTTGCGGAATCCTACTACACAATGCAAGGAGCATAGCAAAGCCATGCTGTATCACGGTGCTGTGTCCCTTCGGTGGCGGCAGGTTCGGCAAAGCCTCCAGAGCTTTGGGGTCAGTAGGTCTGTCGGATTTTGTTCCCGTCACTACGACACCTTGTTCAGAGGCACATTTCATATCGATGGATGCATTGCGTGCACTCGCATTTAGCAGCAGCTTTAGATTCGGCAATCGCTTCAGGAGCTCCGCCGGGAAGGGTGTCCGCTCGCGCATGGATGAGATGATTTGGTAAGGTTGCAGACGTTCGGCTAGTGTCTTGAGGCCATCAGATGTGGCTGGGTCGAGGGTCTCAGGGTATGAGTCGATCTGCAGCCCTTCGATACATTCAAAGTGCTGGCGGGCAATGTCCGCGTAGTCGTCCAGAATAGCGAGGCGAACAGAGCTTGGCGTCGACATCCTCCGTACCTGGGATGCGTTGTTACACGTCTCCTTGGTGATCTGTTGAGTCAAAGCACCCAGTCGCCTTGCCATGCACGAGCTGCGATTCGGTGTCGTCCAACAAGTACGGGTAGCTTTCGAAATCCTGTATTTCCTCAAAGTCGCAAGCCTCTGGGGTAGTGAAGATGAGACTGGAAGTTGTAATGCAAGGCAAACCACAAGGTTGACGGGTCTGGTATTGCGTGAACTATTATCCGAGTTAGCCTATACGTTAGCTGCAAGCTCGTCAGGTGGGGCAGCAGAGACCGGCATCGGCAGGCTGATAGGCAGACGATATCAGGCTGAGACTGGGGCTTGTGTGCACGAAGAATGAGTGAGACGGTTGAGGTGTTGATATGATGTTTGGGAACGCCAGACGATATGTCGGCGCTCCAGATCAATGACTCATTCACGCGCCTGCTATGCACGTATGCGATCCGTCTCACCATGTCTCATAAGTGCGTCCTGTACCCAAACCAATCCTGTCCCAAGCCCAAGGCCAGTGGCCGTCCGGAACGCCATGCTGTACACGCCAAAAAGCAAGTAGGATCTCCCCATTCCGAAGCGATGCAAATGTGTCTTCCCAGCCTTACGTACTCGTCCTCTGGGACGTCTCTGTCATCGACCTCCGCAGCTCAGCATGCGCGTCTGCCACCAAGCAGAGAACCGCACCCATCCGCTCTGCGGAGTACTCTGCTTCTTGCGCTCCTGAACTCGAGCCGTTTTCTCGGACATACCAGCCTCTCGTCCTTTCCGTGGCAGGGACATGACGTTTGCAGGTCTCGTGTCGTCGTAACTTCGTGCTCTAAACTTCTCGTCGTCTTTGACATCGGCCTTGTTTCCTTTCCTGGAACTGCCTCGATCATCAGGCGCATGCTTGATGATTCGTGCACGCTCAGAAGCCTCAGACTTTCTTCTTCGCTTCTCCGACTGTGATTCTTCCGTCTCCCTTCGCTTAAGCGCATCTCTCTCTCGTCTGCGATCCTTGCTTGCTTCCTTTTCTTGGAACTTTCGCCTTTCCTCTCGGATACGATCATCTCGTGTCTGCGGATCAAGGTCCGACTTCCTAGAGACGAAACTGAAGGCTTTGTCAAAGCTCGTGCGCGCGGATGGAGATCTTGGCAGGTCAAACGACCGACTCGTATCCCGTCTTGACCTTCCAAGCCTCGACTTCGAAGACTTCGCTGAACGGCCGGATTTGATGGAGAGATTGGTCAGGGACGGGCTCGTGAGCTTCGGAACGATTCCCAATTCATCCGCAGTATGCGACTGCGAGAGCGGTGTAGGCACGACAGTGGGCACCGACGAAATGGAGACACTGCGCCTGCTCCGGAAGCCATGCCCAAGCTTGAAGTCATCGTCTACTACATCGTCCCTTTCATTTGCACCATCCTCGTTGACGAAAGACGTATTCGAGCTGCCAGTAGGCGGCGTGAATGGTCTCGGTGTCTGCCGCATCGGATGCACGAAGGGCTGATTCAACCGATGTGTTCCAGAGCCCGTCGACATCTGCGACCCGACGCTAGTAGTCCGTGCGTGCGGCCCTCTCCTCGCGGTGTGTGCGAACGACACATCCTGTGCCGACTTCGCGAAGTCTTGTATCCCTAGACCTGCTAGTCTATCGTTCTCTAAGGTAGACTTGGACAGATCAAGCCTACCTTGCTCCTCTTGCTTCGCAACCGACGATTTGCGCGAGTACGACTTGATCTTCGGCGTGGAGCTCGTAGCCGGCGTCGACTGCAACTCCGGGAAAGGCTCCTCGTACGTTGCGAAGGGCGTAGTGAACTGAGAATTGACTAGAGGTGAGGGTGGGCCAGGCAGCGACGAGCCTGAACCACCTCGCTTGTGGAGTTTGGCATGACTGTTCCCGGATCGCTGCGCGAGCGGCAGCGTCGTAGTGGATGTATATGAGCTCATATTCGTATCCAAGGTTCGCGGCTGCGGTGCTCGTGAGCTGTTGTTGTTGTTGTTGCGTAGAGTTGTCCGAGATATCGATGACGATGGTTGTGCGCCATCGGGGTACTCATCGTTCAGTCTGGTCGCAAGTGTTGCCTGTTGTTGCTGCTTAGCAGTGGAGCCCACAGGGCTTATCGCACTGCTATAGTTGTAGGAGGGATGAGGTGAAGGGGCGATGTTGCTGCGCCCAGCGCTGCGCTGTTGGTAGGAAGCGGCTGTCATCCTGCAGGCGAGCCGTCTCGTCACCAGGACGGGCTAGATACACATGACATGCAGTCTGATGCAGAGCCTGCTCATGGCATGTACATTGTCTTCCTCGATGATACTCGGCCCCAAGCCTCAGCCAACAAGATAGGCGGGAGGCGCGGTTAGGCGGCACCAAGTGACGGGTTGGTTGTTTCTTGTTGGTGGTGGAGGGCGGCAGGAGCAAGATCCGAGATCTTCAATCGTCATCGTCTGGTGTTGCAGGCCAAGCGAGCCATACAGCGTATTTCTTGGTGGAATATGAGCGACACCTTCTGCCCGCGACGAGATGATGACGGCCACATGGTTATACGGTATACCCACTGCAAGTCAACGGCGTTGCTGGGGAACATGTGAATAGAGGGGCGGGCCTAGACCCCTGCGGATGCTGCCGGATCGGGTCCAACTCTTGCTGCACGCCAACTTGCTGACTCGGGAAGCCTACACCTCAACGAGGTGCTTGCTCAGCCCGTCAGCGGTCTCGGATCAGGCTGTCGAAATGCGCAGAAGACTATAGTTGTCACCTACAGTAGATGCATACCCGCCGGGCTGAGATACGATAGCCGACATGGATGGCAGCCGAAGCCTCACAATCCTTCGTTTCACAGCGGAAGCTCGTTCCGTCAACGAGGTCGCTGCCTGAGCTCGATGAGACCAACAACAAACATCCAACGCACGTGACCTACGACAGGGCCAGTTGCAACCCGCAGTCCAATATCACGAGTCAAGGACTCCTCAGCATCAATGGCTAAATATCACCATCGTGACGGCGGCTCTGAGCCTGTTCGACGACTAGCAGGAACGCGATCTGCACTGCACCATGCACTTCATCTCGCAGCAGCCTCGCAGCTCACCATCAATCCGGTACAAATTGTTGCATAAGAGCGCACGCTTATCCGTGGGGTTGGGAAGCTGGCAAAGTCTCCGACTTGTTGCTGACCTGGATCTGGAGCTTGGCTTGGCGGAGCTACCAATGCCGTGCTGCATGCAGCTCTTGATGGTGAACATCACCTCTAGACGACCTTCTGGGCGCCAGGAGAGAGTACCTGCAACGTTCTCAAATCCATGTCGAGCTTGACGAGCATCAGCGCGTCCAGCCTGCAGGATGAGTGCAGACGGAAGCTCAAAGCCTCTCAATCCAGCCGATCGACGCGATGCATTAGCCGAGTAGGCAGCCAATCCAGGTGAAGGAGGACGATGCAAACTCGGCGAGCTGTTCTCGTAACGCACCCCAAGTACGATACGCGCATGAAAAGAACCTCCCCTTGCGTGCGAGGCCTGATGCGACATTCTCTGGCAGCAACAGCATCAGTCGAAATGATCAAGCATACTCTCGACACGCGAAAGACCAGCTAGGTTTGCGGCAAAGTTGCCCTAACTCAAGAAGACCACAAACCTGGGCCCTCGTACCATGCACGCATTGCACTGACCCTTCGTATTGTGCCAGAGAAGTCTTCCTTCAGTTTAACTGGCAGCAACTGTATGTCTGTCCGCTCATGACAATATCCGCCTGATCGTGATAAAAAAACTTTGCCTCAAAAGTATCATTTGGCGGTCTGGCTTGTTGGCATGTTGCTAGCCGATCAACCAAGGAGCGACTCGACGTCCTTCCTTCCCGCGCCCACTGGCACTTCCTCACTCCCTGGCTTGGAGGCGGACATCCTTCGAAGGACATCATCACGCTTGCGGCTCGTTAGGGCAATCGGAGGTACCGTGGCTTTAGAATAGTTCGTCAAGCAGCGTAACGATGGCTTATGGCGTTCATCACCCAGCACACTGAACAAAGAAATTCGGTAGCGGGCGAGGCGGATTGATGCAGGCAGTCACAATGTGGAGTGGCCATCAAGATTCTCATGTCAATTGGGCTATCGTTAACCTGTATTAGACAAGGCCTTGGACCACGGGCGCAAGGCAGTCACACAGACATCGCTCTTTGTCTTGCCGTATGTACATAAGCACGAGAAAATCCATACCTGGAGAGTCGTTCTCGCAACCAGCTCGCTTCGGTAATCGCTCACTCAACAAATCACTTTGCCGCCGAGCTTTTCTTGCAGAGATCTCCATGCAAGACCACAATCAGTCACAAAGCACCATGCTCCTTCCATTCTCGGCAATCGCTCTCAGCATCGCCCTGGGTTCCACCCAACCTAACGCTCAGCTGGAGGGTCGCCAGCTGGAACGTTCTACTCCTACCAACCCTTTTACCCAACTATGTGTCAATCACGAAAAAGGTGCTCAGTAACTCACCCAAACAAGAAGTCAAGCGGCAGCATTTGCTAACAACTTTGAAGAACGCTCTCCTAATCCTTAACGTCATTGGGACATGTGAGACATTCCAGGGCTCGGAGTCGCTGATATGCGAGGTCTCAACTGGGACATCGGCCAACTGCCCTGCGGGAGCCACGATATTTGCGCCATGCTCGGTTGTAAGTAACCTGCACCTTGCGCTCAGGCATGTCTAACTCTAACATGGATCAGAACGTCGAAAAGGGGACCTGCATCCCGACTGCAAATGGAGACCTGGGCTGCTTTGCTGTTGGTCTCTAGTGTCTGCGACGCTCTGGCCGGGAGGCAAGGTGGCACGATTGTTATGGGTAGGTTTGTCCGGAGAGTACATTGTGGCTTGGAAGGTTCTCAGTCGCATTTATGTGCTGCACGCAAATGTACCTTCTATATTCACATTGTGGCAGCAGTGCCGGAGTAACTCAGAATTCAAGAACAAGAACAAGAATAGTGTGGGGAGTAATGCATTGATGCCATCACCAAAAATACTACGTACCAGACAGCATGTACGTCCAACACATCCCACCAAGCCCCTGACCTTTACTCATCCTCCACCCCCAGCCCACCCTCCTCCCCATCCTCAGTCCCACTAGCAAAGCTCAACCCACTTAAACCAGGCGTCTCACTCCCCTTCCTCCCTTTCCCTAACTTGAGCGTGAGCCACAGCCGTCCTCTTCGGCTCTCATGTCCAGCAGGTGGTCCACACCGGTTCCTGGAGAGACCGGTTTGCTGGAAAGAATTACAGCGTGAGGACATTGATGGCAGGACGGGTGCTAGTGCTGAAATGGAGAAGGAGGTTGATGAGCCTAAGGTCAGTTCGATATAGATCTGATGTGCGAAATCACTGTTCCAATTCTAGGCTTCTTCAATGATCGAGCCTCTGCCGTCGGGTCTCAACTCATGCTGGCGCTCTGCATTCTTCGGCTTTTAACGACATGATCTGACGAGTTACATAATCACGATCAGACCCCTGAAGATCGACCGCTTACTTCGCTTACCTCTGTATTTGAAACACTTCCTTTTGCAATGAGATGAGTATACCGGAGCGTACCGGGCATTCGAGGTTTTAGTCCCTGGGTACCTCCACGCGCCTCACCCCTTCACTGCGAAAGCCTTCCGAGAAGTGCGGTGTGCTCCTACCGCCTCTCGTTCACAGCATATGCTTTCACCATTCCCTTTCTGTCCTTCTCTCGTATAGCCTGTCCCTACATACATATTCCCATTCGTGTTAATCACCCGCTGGCCGGCAATGATGAATAACTTCTTCCATCTCGTCGCTTTCTTCTCATTGCCATTGATTCTGCTCGTCAATGGCAAGACTTTCGTCCATCCAGGGTACAGTACAGTATGAAGCAACACAATCACGGCAACTCGACTGACTAGAGCCGCAGCATTCTCCACAACCAATATGACCTAGATCGCATGAAGTCGATGGTAGAAGCAAAGACCGATCCCTGGTATACCGCTTGGCAGAACATGACCGGCGACCCGCTCGCCTCCTACGATTACGAATTGGAGGGTCCTATGACTTATGCTGCTCGCAACAGCACTGGCTACTCGGCTGGCAAGGCAGAGATCTCTTCGGACGCTGTTGCCTCTGTTCTGAACGCCATCTCGTACGTACCAAACCTCCATCTATTGCCTTGTCCGGACTCGTGACTGATGGATGGCAGATATTACATCACCTCCGACGTCCGCTACGCCGAGAAGGCGGCAGATATCTTGGATGGCTGGTCCAGCACGCTCGAGCTTCTCAATGGCACCGACGCCCAGCTGACTGCCGCTCTGTACGGACCCCAGTTCGTCAATGCGGCGGAGATCCTGCGATCGACATATTCGACTTGGAACGCTTCCTCTCAGGATGCCTTCTCAGACATGGTTCTCAATATATTCTACCCGCAAGCATCGCAGACGACGCCGAGTGCTACGCAGGAGTATCCATTGTCAGTAGTGCTCTTCTCATTCCACTCTCGTCACGCTGACAGTGCAATAGCGAGGCAAACTGGGGCACATCAGGCGAAAAAGCCATCGTTGCCTTCGGCGTCTGGCTCAACAACGAGACCATGTTCGTCTCTTTCCCTGTCATACTTTCCCTCCACCCTGATTAATACCCGAACGCAGGTACAACGAGGGCCTATCCTTTTACACAAACTACACCTGCGCCGACCTCTCCCACAGCATCAACTCCTTCGGCCAGAATGGCGAGTCCGGCCGTGATCAAGGCCATACCCAACTAGGCCTGGGGAACATGGCGGAGCTGTGCCAAACAGCTGCCAACCAGGGCGATACCTCGTACTGGGAAATGCTATCCAATCGCTTGATGGTCGGGTATGAGTACACCGCCAGCTATAACCTGGGAAATGAAGTGGATTACGATGCTAGCTTCTACCGGTGTGATGCAGATCTGGTGCGTAGCCTTCAGCTTCTCATACGCTGCGTACTGCAGTGAACTGACTATGCTTAGCTCGGCGGTCCGTGGTCGGTCATCTCGGACATCGATCGAGGCGAATTCTCTCCGATATACGAGATTGCTTACGGCTACTACAATGGAGTAAGTTGCCGTCTTCAGAGGCAACGCTTTGTGGTGCTGACAATGTGTTTCAGCTGCAGAATATATCAATGCCGTACACCAAAGCCGTGTTGGACAAGGTCGGCCTCGAGGCAGCGAACAGCGTGGATAACGTAGGTGACCAGGAGGTGTATGGCACTCTGCGCTTTCGGCGCGAGGCACTGTAGGATTGGAAAGTCTAAGTCTATGGCTGCACTAAAACCGTCATCAACATATGATGTGGACGCATTATACATTTGTGTCCATGCGAATCTTTCACTACCCAACGAGAAGCTGTCAGGTCTAGACGATGCCGCAGATGAGACGGTTGGTGACGCTGAGTTCTTTGGCTTCACTAAAACTCTTCTGTGCAAGCTCGCAACGCCGTTGATACTCACGACCGGCAACGCCGTCTCTTTCAGACTCATTGCATCTCGTCGCTGTGCCGCGTTATCTAGGTATTGGCGTACTAGCTTCTTGATACGCTTGGTCTCATCTTTGTGCACACCTTTGTCGAGAGTCGGCTGGCTGCTTGTGATCCTGACACTTGAGACACCGTCTGGGTATACATCGACGCCGTAGCCGGGTCGAAAGGAAAGTCGATACAGAAATATGACTGCGGACTGCGCTTCATCATTCTAACACCCGCTTTCAAGCATGGTCGTACTGTCGACAGCGTCTTCATATGGCCGCCCTCCAATTCGGCCTCTCCACTCCCTCAGCTATTCTCTCCCACCCCGTCGCCACAGCCCAAGACGGCTACCTCCCGTAGCAGGTTCTTGCGTTAAGAACGCCTTCAGAGGCAAATAGTATGAGGATTGCTGTGGACCATCTGCTACAGCAGCAAAGAGTGGGACCGATTTAGCTTCTCTGTGGCGTGTTAGTGGGCAAGAGATGAGATACCATGAGTGTATGCCTAGATCTTGTCGGCTGCACCGCATCAAACATCACTTACGGAACGGCAACACATAGTCCAGCCGCGGCGGCACTGTAACATCGGCTAACGGTGCTATGGTTCAAAGGATCCCTTGGCTGCCACTGGAGTTAAGTCGTCTGATGTCAGAACGAGTAGCACGCGAAAGAACTCAAGTCGGGAATGAGAGGCGGTTACAGCAATACTGAGGCGGACGGAAAGTGCCATGAGGTGGTCAAGCTGCATTCCATTCGAAGCCTGCTAGCTATGCTGCAATCACTGCTGGCACATCAACCCATGCACTAAGCTGTGCGCTCGCCACCTCTTCACCACATCCACCACACCCCACCGATCTTTCCACCACCAGCAGCAAAAAGCCACTAGTAGAAAGTATTCGGCCTCGTCGCGGCAAACACCTTCTTCCCATGCTTCGGCGGCACGCGATGCGGCAGCGGGAACTTGAGGTCCTTGGTCAACAACTGCTTGATGTATGGCCTCCTCAGATCCTCATCCTTCTGGACCTCGACGACCTTGAGGATGTGGATGGACCGGAAGCGCGAGCGGTGACGGGCGGCCATGTCCTGGTACATGCTCTCGACGGCGTCGGTGCGCGACATCTCGCGGTACTCCTTGTACATGTTGTGGGTGCCGGAGCGGGAGTCGTAGCGGATCCAGATACCGAAGTTCTTGACCTTGAGGGGGTGCTTCTCGGTGATCTAAACATCGTGTCATGTGGTGTCAGTATCTCATCCCACCTCCACCGTCTCAATCGCAGTAGTGGGCATGGAGTATGTAGGGAGACATACCTTGTTCAAGCTCACAATCTCACCGTTGGCCTTCTTGACCTTCTTCAGCTTGGCGAGGAAGTACCAGAAGCGGGACTTGGCGATGACATCGTTGGGTGCAAAGATGCGCATGCGGTAGAGCTTGGGGGTGGGCTGGGAGTCGGTGGGCAGGTGGCGCCCGATGACTTGGTATTCCTGCAGGCGACCTGTTCAAAACAGGGTCAGCGCTGTCTTATGGAGAAAGTATCCGGTATGTGTATGTTGTGGGCGGCATGGGCGGCATGGGCGGCCATTGCAGGTTCCCGTGCTCTTTTGATACATCCAAGTGCTGCTTCTGACTGACATATAGCCATCCGCAAGAGACTTCAAGCCTGCAATGACCGTTCCATGCTCTTTCAACCCATTGAGATTTTGCGCCTGGTGGGCAGGCCGGTGTGTGCGATCGTAGCGGAGGAAGACTGTGTGTGCTTACCCATCTGTGGCAATATTAGTATGTACAGCAAGCGTGCGAGGGTGTACAATACTCACTGTGATTGCTGTCTTGTTAGTAGTCGCTGGAGGTTGTCGTGTCGTCGCTGCAGATATACACGGGTATATAATATTGAAAACGCGGAGTCTCGCTTGTGGGTTGCGACGCCAAGAGCACACCTGGAGCAGTCAGCGCACGGTAAGCTCGGCAAAGCTCGGCAAAGCTCGGAGAGTCCCGTCTGCCGAAGTTTCGCCCATCTTCTTCGGGCTGTGCCGAGCTTTGCCGAGCCTGCCGTACGCTAAAACGCGGACGCTAGACCCATTGCGCGACTTGGTCCTTTCCTTGCGATCGATCAATACCAGACGCGTACACCAAGTGCTGACCATGAGATTCAATCCAGAACCCAAGTTAGTTGAATCAAATGAACGCGCTCACGATGGAATCCCTCTGGACAGACTTCGCCGTGGCGCAAAACACACAAAACGGCCATCTCCTCTCCACCACCCTCTCCCCCGTCCCTCCCACCACCGACCCCGCCCGGCTGTACAACTTCCAGCGCTGGACAAACGCCTATTCGGTCCAAACAGACCTTCGCTACAAACTGCAATACAATCCCGACTTGCGGCTGACAAAGCAAGAAGCAAGTACCTGGCTCGAAGTCTTCACCGCCTACTACCAGTTCACTGGCAAACTACTCGCTGCTGAGGAGGCGCAGAATGCAGGGCGGGTGAAGGAAGCGGACTGGGGTGCTGTGTATGAGGGGTGGAAGGAGGTGGTGAACACCATTTACCGCGCGTACAGCAACAGTGTGTTTGCGGCGTGGACGATTCCGGTGCTGTATGTTGTGGGCAAGTATCTGCGCGTCTTTGCGATCAAGGCAGATGACAAAGCCTCTTCGCAACGGGACAGCGGTCTAGCATTCGGTGGTTTGCAAGAAGAAGACGCCTTCAGCGCCGCGAGCAAGAACGAGAAGCTCGAGGATGCAGCACGGCAGATCAACAGGATCTTCGCACTCTGCTTGGGTGACAGGTATGTACAGCAACAACTCTCCACCACAGCTTTCCTCGCCTCTCCTTTCTCACCACCGTTCGGCCAAGAAACACTGGCTAAGGTAAGCCATCCTTCTCCTACAGATCTCCACTCGAAGACTCCCGCAAATGGGCCCTCTATTCCACAGCCAACCTCCTCTTCAAGACCTACTTCCGCCTCAACTCCATCTCCCTCTCCAAAAACATCCTGCGCTCCCTCAAAGCCTCCTCCGCCGATATGCCTCCCTTATCCGCCTTTCCCAAAGCCCACCAAGTTACTTTTAAATACTACAGCGGCGTGATAGCGTTCTTGGAAGAAGACTATGCTACAGCTGAGGAGTTCCTTACATCCGCGTACACGATGTGCTTGGGTGGTGAGGGAGCAGAGGGGAATCTGGGACTGATACTCACGTACTTGATTCCGACGAGAATGTTGACTTCTCATCGGTTGCCTACGAAGGCGCTACTTCAGCAGAGCCCTGGGCTTGATCGACTCTTCACACCGATATGCACGGCTATCCGGCGCTCAGACCTGCGCGGCTTCTCTCAGGCATTAGAAGCAGGCGAGGATGAGTTCGTGAAACGCCGCATATACTTGACTCTCGAACGCGGACGGGACATCTTACTCCGCAACCTCTTCCGGAAAGTCTTCCTTGCCGGTGGGTACGAACCACCTAAACCAGGTGAAGAGGCAAAGGAGAGGGTGAGGAGGACAAGAGTCCCAGTCCAAGAGATCGCTGCTGCGCTTCTAATGGCTGGAGCGGAAGTCGGGGATGGAGAGGGTGGGGTTGATGTTGAGGAGGTGGAGTGTTTGATTGCGAACTCGATCTACAAGAACTTCATGAAAGGCTATATTGCCCGCGAGCGCAGTATCGTCGTGCTGAGTAAAGCTGGAGCGTTTCCGGGGACGGGTGTTTGAGAACCATCACGCATGGCATCAACACACGCGATGCCCATCAAGCCATCACCCAGCATCCATCAGCCTGAGCACCGCCATCGACCATCGCAGAGCTATCTGCAGAAAGCTGCCAAACCATTCATCGCTATCCAATCCGGCAACTCCAGACTTTATTGGCTTGGCATGGCTATCGCGGGACGGGAGTGAAGCCATACTCCAGCACACCATCACGCGGGCTGGGGAGGCCTTGGCTTATCAAGCATGCATGCTGCGTGTGAGTCACACGCTACCTTCGCCTTGGTCGCCCTTGCTTGACTCATCGACTGGGTTGGGTGATCCCACATGTGTAACATCCCGCATGCGGGCCACGGAGGTGCTATATGCAGACATCACTCGCATGGATACAGTCGATTTGCCACACATTGCTAGCGGTGACTGTCTGTTGGCGGACATGGAGATGGAACAGAAGGAGCAGCGGAGATGGTATCAGATGCGGTGGCATACTGATATCCTTATATATACAAACATCGAGCTCGCATCATGGCGGCCGTGATGGCTAGTGTAACATCAATGAGACTGTTTAATCCAGAAGCAAAGCCAGCCCGCTCCCAGGGCCGTCCGCGTTCCCAGCTAAGCAATCTTTTTGCGGATGGCGACCTCGCAGTCTGTCCCATTCTGGTAGTGTTACATGGGCTCCCATTCCCATTCCCATTTCCGTTCCAGCCGTCTCTCCGTGTCCGTAACGCCATGCTAGAAGCAATCCAGGCCGTGACCAATAGGGTGTGTGATGTACAAGAAGGGTATCATAAGTCAAGTCTCCGAACGACGGGTAGGAAAAGCCAGTCTGGCAATCCGGTGATATGGTAGGAGTTGCGTGGAGGGTGCTGTTGCCTGCGAAGACCGGTCACGGCAGCTGGTGGGTTGACGAGCCGAGTGGCGACATGGCAGCCTAACGAGGCGACCGGGCGCTGGAGATGTCGTCCTGTAAGCGATGTCAGCACACTTGCCCTTTCGGCGGAATGGCGAGGAGGTAACGTACAAGATGATTGACCATTGCCACAAACAAATCGAAGAACAACGGCGTCCCGCCATTCTCCATCTCCATCTGCATCGTGCCACTCCGCTTAAAGGTGTTACGACTCCGAATGATGAGCGCAAGATAGTGCGCTCGGAGCTTGGAGTCGGAAGCGGGAGTGTGAGCGTAGGCGTAGCGAGCGGAAGAGAGGATGGTGCTGCATTGGACGCCGGATTGGAGGCCCTGCTTTTTGAGCGCGAGACGTTGGAGTTCGGGAAGGGCGTAGCGGTGAGCGGAGCACTGGTTGATATGTCAGTGGGAATGGACAATGGAAGGGAGGCGATGGTGTGTTAGGCGAGAGAGAGATAGACACACATAGATGACAGTATCCTTCAACACACTCCCACCAACCCCATTAACATTAACATACACCGTGCTCTCACCCTGCGGCGCATCGTCGTCGAGGAGCCAGCTCGCTCGCTTCTTGTCGAAGATGAGTTTGGGCGTGTAGTCGCCTTTGTAGAGGTACTCGAGCACGGCGGAGAAGACTTCTGGCTCCTCATTTGGGAGGTCGATACGCTTGCCTGAAGATTCGAAGAACTGTGCTCGGCAGGCTTGGGCGAAGAAGGGCGCTTTGGAGAGGACGTCTTCGTGGGCGGCGAAGAGGCGTTGGGAGGGGCCGACGCTGATGGTTACTATGGCGGAGTTGAGGTTGCTGTGATGTGTTAGTGCTGGTAGGATATGGGTGGCTGCGGCGGACTTACGGAGATGTCGGCGAACTGCTCGCTGGGCTCTTTGTCGATTGTGGTGAAGAGTGTTGTTGCGTTACGATCTTCCTTGCCGGAGCATACTCCTTGAACGATTTCTGCCGTTTGCTCGTAGCCTTGCCAGCTCTGTACTTCTCCGAAAAGCTATCCCTGTACGACTTGTTCCTGCTGGACGTGAACATGGCGTCGGTGCTGTTTCTCGTCTTTGCTCGCAGTCGATGGTGACAGTGATGATAGCAGTCAATAGCAAGCGGCAGGCAGAAACCGTACAAGAAGGTAGGAGGAGAGCAGAGATTCTTATACCAGCCCGCAGATCAGCCCCTCAGGCAACCATATCACGATTAGAAACCCTCCGGCAAAGCCAGAGAGCACACACCCTCACGCAAAGACCGCAGATATGTACCTGCAGTGCGATGAGCAAGAACCTTTAATCCGGAGAATCCGAGGCGAAACGGCATCGAACAGTCAGAAGTCGATAGCGCATCCCAAAGTGAACTTCTGATTCGTCGCGTCGCGCGTAAAGTGGCTACGCGAACCAAACCCGATATCACGGGATCAAGTCTAAGCCCAGCTTTTGAGTCAACGGGCGGCCTCCTTGGTTTGCGCGGAAGGCGGATGCAAGGAGCGATGTTGTTTCACAGGCCATGGCAGGGTCGCAAGCTAGTCTGTTTGGGGGTATGAGTATCGGTCTAGCCATATGAAAGTGGGATGGGCAAACGAGGCCGAGGGAAGTATGAGCAATCTCGCCCGCGCCCACGTCGCCCGGAGGCATTCGATGCTGGCGTTTGATCATGTACGTTTGGCAGTTTTGCTCACTGGTTCATATCGTAGGCGTCAGCAGTTGCGTGTATGGCGTGCGAAAGCATTCGACGACGACGTTGCCTCCTTGCCTTCTTGCTGCATGGCTTGTGCATCTCTAGCGCTCTGCCAAGCCGCGTTCCTAGACGCTAAACTGGTGGCTTCAGATCCCTGTTATCAATGCCGCTAGCCCGTTTCTCGAATGCGAGAGGTGTCACAAGTAACACGTCGTTTGTCACAGCAGCTTGTGGGGACATGCGAGACATGGTGTTGCATGCACATGGAGGCCACAGTCTTGAGCCAAATCCAACGTCCGAAGTGGCGAAGCGTCGGTCTCTCTCGCAAGGTTACGGAAGACATAAGACTTGGTTTGATATGTATATAACTGACTCCATCTGACAGCCCTCCCAGACATACAGCCTGTGTGCTCATTCAATCTACTCACGTTGCGGCGCTTTCACCCTCAGCAACTTCTCCGAGTTCTTGTACGCAATCATCTCCAGCTGCTCCTTCGTCACCAGTCCACTCTCCTCTAGCTCCTCGATCCATGCCAAACCATTCTCGTTCTTCTCGAACGGATAGTCGACGCTGTATAGAACATGATCGATCTTCGTATTGCTCAAGATGCACCGCATGGGGTCGAGAGACCAGACTCCCGACGTCGTAATCCAGATATTCTCATCCCAAACTTGCTTCCACTTCCTCTGCTGGTTTCCCCATCGTACACTCAGCTTGGCGATACGGTCGAGCATAAACGGTATCATTTCTCCAAAATGCCCAAGAATAATCTTGAGCTTTGGGCACTTGTCGAAGAGGCCTGAGGCGTACAGGCGGAGAGTGTGAAGAGCGACTTCGTTGTGCCAGCCCCACCCAGACGCGGCCATGCTTTTGCTAGCGCCGGGCGTAAAGTTGCCGGTGTAGCGAGGCTGCATATCATCGGAAGCCCAGGTAGGATGAATGTAGCACGGCACATCCAGCTCCTCGAACTTACGCCACATCTCTTCGTACTCGGGCCCATCGTAGTACTTGCCATTGACATGGCAGTCGATCAAAGCGCCTACAAAACCGTGCTGTTTGACTGTCCGCTCAAGCTCCTTCGCACACTCTTCGGGCTCGGCCATTGGGAGGACGGTGAAACCAGCAAAGCGGTCTTTGTTCTTTGGAATAGCAGCCGCGAGCTGATCGTTGGCTTCTCGGCATTGCTGAGAGTTCATCGTCCCAGGAGCATGCGAGATGACTTGCAACGAGACCTTGCCCTTCTCCATGTACGAGAGTCGCAACTGATCGAGATCCTTCAGCTGGTCTTCGAGAGATGGAATGGCCTTGAACTGTTCGAAATACTTGTCACTCATCTCCTTGCCCACAGCACCGGAGAAGAAGTGCTCTTCGAGCGTGATGAGTGGCGGCACCATGGCTGGTTGCTGTGTGGTTAAAAGCTCAATCTTTGCAATCCAAGGATCTGATGACGAAGGAAAGATTGAAAGGGAGTAGATGGAAAAGGGTCTTCTGAACTGGGAGGAGATTTACCTCACACCTACCGGGGGCAGCTTGAAGACGGGACGATCGTCAAGTCGCATTCGAGCTCCACAAGACGGACTTGGGGCGGAGGAAGTCGTGGCAGCGCCAGACTGCGTGCCGATGGTATAGAGTGTCGGCCGGCGTTGAAGCATCGCAGTGAGTGCGCCGCTTCATGCGCACGAGACTGGATCAATAGGACGAAGTGAAGACCGTCAGAGCTCGAGATTGACAGTGATATGGAACGGGAATAACGCGTCCAGGAAGTCAAAACTTTTGCAGCCAAGGCTAGAGCGCATTGCTTTCGGGGTTAGTCATCCAGATAGCTGACCCCAAGTCAACAGACCGAGGTCCTCCACCTTCACTACTGTACGCTGCATGTCAACTCAATGGTATATGATGTGCGACGAGCGCATGTAGGCTGGCAATCGGGTTTGTGTTTCATCTTCCATATCTCATCTCTCTCCCAACCCACATGACCAACATCTTTGACCGCTCAACAGAGACTTCAACAACGAAAGAGTAGTCAAGCAACCCAAGTAGCCATGCCGGGCGAACTGAAAAGAGACGTTAAACAGATACCGCTGCCTTCTTCGTACACTTCACTACCCTTCGAGCACGTCCGCTGCCACCATGTCCCGGAATCTTCCAAAGAAGTCACACCCGTGATCGTCTGCGAGCTCTACCGCCCAAAGAACTACAATGCCTTCACGACGACCATGATGTACGACCTGGAGAACGCTTTCCAACTATTCGACGTCGACGACAGAGTCAAATGTGTCGTGGTCACGGGGTATGGCAGGATGTTCTGTGCGGGAGCGGATCTCGAGCATGGCTTCATTGGCGGGCAGGAGGAGGCTAGAGATCACCGAGATGGAGGCGGGAGGGCAGTCCTCGCCATCCACAGATGCCGGAAGCCGGTCATTGCGGCCATGAACGGTAGTGCGGTTGGCATTGGAGTCACGATGACCTTGCCCATGAATATAAGGATCGCATACAAAGATGCCAAGATCGGCTTCGTCTTTGCCAGGCGAGGTTTGGTCATGGAGGCATGCTCCAGCTTCTTCCTGCCGAGACTCATCGGGTATGTACTGTTGAGCTCGATCGCAGCTGGTCCCATGCTAGAGCTGACATGATTGCCTACAGCATGTCAAAAGCCCTCCACCTAATAACAACCGGCGCAACCTACCCAGCCTCCCACCCCCTCCTCAACACCCTCTTCTCGGAAACCGTCGACACTCCCGAAGCTGTTCTCCCTCGCGCCCTCGAGCTCGCAGACGAGATCGCCAAAAACACCTCCACAGTCTCCACCTTTCTCATGAAAGAGCTCATGTACCGCGATGCTGGCAGCGCCGAGGGCCAGCACCTGCTAGACAGCAGGGTGATCTACGAGCTTTTCGGCAGCAAAGATAACAAGGAGGGCGTGGAGTCGTTCTTGAAGAAGAGGCCGGTCAACTTCACGGGCACGATGCAGAACGATGCGCCGCAGAGTTGGCCTTGGTACAATACGATTAACACTGGAAATAGGCCGGAGGCGGAGGGGTATAAGTACACACCGAAGCTATAGAGTGATATCCCTATCTCCAAGGAACGCTTCAAACGCTTTTCTTACTCTTACACTGCTCTGCCTGTGATTGCAAGTTCGCTCTGAAAGTCTGAGTCCGCCTTCTTGCGACTTCGCATGCCTTCGCTTTCGGTGAGAGAGAAGGGCTTATCGTTCACACGTGCCTCGTAGATGACGGGCTGTAGTTGTAGTTTGTGCAACGTCAACTTCGGCTGCGCGCTGTCGTGGTGGTGTGGTTTGGTTTGGCTATCGCCGGAAGAACAAGTAGTCCTGGTCCGAGACAGTCGTACCGCGGTTTCCGAGCAGCGATGGTAGAGATTGCTGGCCAAGCTTAGCAAGGTCGAGCGTGCTCATAGCATCCGCCACCTCACCTTCTTGTACACTGCCAACGCTCGTGTGCAGGCCAGGCATGGTGCTGAAGTCGAAGCGCTCCGACGGGAGAGCAATCGGCTCAGGC
>JAKLLW010001100.1:0-18904 GCA_022814695.1 Neocatenulostroma microsporum | reverse complement strand
CCTCCGCAGACTCCAAGCAGAGAGAATACCTGGAGATAGACTCGTATGGTCTCTTCGCGCGGATCGAGCTGCGCAAGACTTGGGAATCGCCATGCTCCGGCCCAATAGCTGTAGATACCATGTAAGGCGAGCAAAAGGGCCAGGTCTTGACGCCATTTTGAATCCCGGTAGAAAATCCTCAGAGCCCACGCTGGCTGGAACAGAAGCACTCTGATAGCGTACGTCTTGTCCGGGGGTGTAAAGATGCTCCAGAACAGTGTTGAGAAGGCCCATAGCAAGATCAATGGCGTTCTCTTCGGTATCCCGTCGCCGGTGTCACCGGCCACGGATGATGAGCCGATCGCAGTGGCACCCATCTTCTCACCACTTCCGGGCAGCCTGGATCACAATGCGAGCGAACAGAAATGATACTGGTACGTCTAGACATGTTGAAGAGTGTACAAGAGTAAGCTTTAATGCCCTATGCTCATTGGCGTCACCGGTGCCTCGCGGCGCAGCCTCCGGAAGGCGGTGTGGATCTGGCAAAATCACCTCAACTTCACCAACCTCTCCGCCATCTCTTCTGCTACATGCATTGATAGCGAACATGACATCCCATGGGCAGTGGGCTCAATATGTGGCCACCAATGCGGGTGGATATATATCCTCCAGTACCAGCAGGATTGAGTTCGACTACGAACGTACCGGACAGCTTACGCAGCGTCAACAATCCGCTCGAACGTGATGGTCACTGTTGATCCCATCGCATAGATGCGTTGCCACAGCCTTGAGAGGCACATGCATGTGGTGAGAAGCACACTAATTTCAAGCCTTTGTCCTGGCAAGACACACAGCACGCTTGTCTCAGGCGGAGCGGGAAGCTGCTGAAAGGCATGGACACATCCATTTCATACCTTACCTTCTCGTCTACATCATGAGCTGCTTTGCTGCGACTAAATCTCTACGAATATCTTAGCTGAATTGGACGAGAATAACCAAGCGCAAACGGATATCCCTCCACCACGATGCTAGCATTGTCCCCACCATCCCTCGACATGCGCCGTTTGCTCTGGCTCGATATCACGGCTCAGCTCGCCATAATAGTCATTGCTACCCTCCTCAGTGTGGCATTCAGACTGCTAGGTCGGATAAAGCTGTCGAAGACCGCACAATGGAGGGCTACTGCGACCTTGGCATGGGCCACAGAGAGCCTTCAGATCGTGCTGGCGATCTCTGGTCTCGCCCTGACCCTGGTCACTGCTTTACCGTGCTTTGCGTCTTCATATCTCATTCCGGCGGACCCAAGGGCTGTCTCTGACTGTGCTTGGCTTACTCTGGTCTTCTTCGCCGGATCTCACTTCGTGGCGGTGCACGCTATTGACTGGGTCGACATTTGCATCCACATCAGGCCTGCACACGCGCGCCGCGAGATCCGTCCACTCATGCTCACCAGATCATGGTTTAGACCACCGCGTGTCTGGGTACTCGAGCCAGCTCCATTACCACCAGTGCCGGCTCGTTGGTTGAAGGAAACCATAGCGGAGCAGAGTGAAGGCAGATCCGCCATGGAGACTAGACTGCTCCAGAAGAAAGTCAGCTTCCTAAAACCCTCAATAACGGACAAGGGAATGGCCGATAGGAAATCCGCAAGTGGCGATGCTCTTCCAGCAAAGGTTTCCACTGCGGATGCCGTCACTGTTCAGCTCTCTGCGAAAGACAATGTACTCCCCGCCAAGTTACCTGCTACCACCGGGCACGCCAATCGGCGCGCCACGATGCCTGAAACACCATCAGCCTTAAGGACATGGGACCTAGTACCAACACCGCCGGCCACGGGCTCCGGCTCAGGATACGTGAAGAGCAGAGTGAAGGCTTTATCAGAAGCGGCGAGCTTGAAGGCCAGGCCTTGCTGAATATGATTCATCAGTATATCGTGCAGGGTGGGCAGAACGGACAGCGGTATTGGTGTTTCTGGAGAGTATGGGTAGCGTATTGTGGAGGAAACGGACGGTACCATACCAAGCGTTAGGTGGCGATGCATGTATGCAACGACGGAGACTGAAGGAGGGACTGACTTCCGAGATGGGATATGCCGCTCAGATGTATAGTACGAACGTGGCTGTGGGGCAAGACGATGCGCTACGGACCGACGACCGCTTGGTCGTTGTGGGAGACTACGCTTCGGATGTTCCGGCTCGCCTAGCAGACAAGAATGGTCGCTCGGGAGAGGAATGCGCTGTTCTTTAGGACGTACCCAGACATTTCCGTTGCATCGAGGGATGTTCTGCATGTCAAAGTTCAGTCTGGATGTAGTGTTTCTATCCAGATATCGAAATTGCTCATCTTCAACCTGTTCGCCAGAAGTCTCACGTCCTGCTTGAGCTAGGCATCCCCTCCCAGTTAACGAACACAAGGCAGAATCCCGAGAGCTACACAGGCACCCGGTATAGATGCCTCAATCCGCGTAGCCTTCTCGTACCTGGCTCATGCAGGTAAGCGAGAGGCGCGCGCTACTGCAGCCTCCCCCTTCGCACTTCAATACAGTTTGAACGTAAGAGCTCCGATACTTTCCAAGCATCCTCCCATGGGCATACAGCATAGGTGAAGTTTTCGCCTACACGAGGCAAATCAACCCGTACAGCTTGCCTCGTGCAACTTCAGTTGACAGCGTGGAAGGGAAGGGGTACCAGTATGCCTGCCGCCATCAGCCCAAGCTAACGAGTGTGGCGTCGATAGTGTTGTTACCCATGAGGTTTCCGGCAAAGACCCCTCAAGATGGAAGCACGAGACCAAAGCTGAAAGCAGGCGGCGAAAGCATCTTCCGTTCTGTCTATACGATACACATATTCACAGAAGTTTCTCATTCGACCAACGCGGCAGCATGCATCTCTACTTCGGCCCAAACCTCCGCTACTTCTTCGACGACGGCAAAGGCAACTACCGCTACCGTGCTCCTCCCGACTTCATCGACTGGCTCAAAAAGAATCCAATCACAAAGATCCATCATGTTGCTTTTGGCATGGGAGACAGCTTCTACCTCTCCTACACGAAAACGCACGGCGAGGGAGGCGCCTTCTTCGAGCTCGAAGACGACTACCCGAAGCTGCACAACTGGCTCTACATGGAAGGGCTGGGCCATGTTTTTTCCCAAGTCTATGTATCTCTTGGTCTGAACGGTGCATTCTGGGCATCCAGCAACTGCGGACACAGATGGTATCGTCTACCCGAAGAAGCGTTGGAGTACTACCAGAAGTACACATCTCCGAATCTCTTTCTCACGAAGCGTATCGCCTCCATCGACCTGGGCATCAACGATACCTTCGCTGGTATTGGGATCGACAATACGTGGTTTTGGGACCTAGGCGATCAGTACCCGCACTTCTCATCTCTTGGCCTGCAGAAGGAGTTGCCGAAGGCCAAGTTCGTAATAATCAACCCTTTTGCTGCGGACCAGCACTTCGCTGTGTTCGAGGATGGGAGTACGCATTACTCGCTACCTCAGGAGTGGGCGGGAGATATTGCGGCACTGTTTCAGCAATATGCCCGTCAGACAGTTCAAGGTGCTCAGGCGCAGTACGGTGGCCCGCAGATCGGTATTCCGCAGTATGCCAGCCCGCCACAGAGCCCACAGTACACCATACCACAGTATACCCAGCCAGGTGTGCCGCCACAGCAGCAGAAACCGGATCGGTGGTGGCGGAAGAGTAGCAGCAGTGGCAAGCCCAACAACGCAGCCGGCGCAAGTACCGCTTACCAGCAGCCTGCGCAGCCCAACCCCATGGACTTCTCCAAAATGTATGAGCAGGCCTACCAGCAGCAACTCTCCCAAATACAAGCTCAATTCCAAGGCCAAACACTCCAGTCCCCGCAACAGCCCAGCACAGTCAACGAAGCATTACAGCTCGGCAACAACGTATTCGATGCGTATAATAACATGACGAATGCTGGTGGTTCAGGTGGTGGAGGTGGAGGAGGCTTCGATATCAACCAGGCGATGTCTACTATGCAGAGTTCGGTCAACACGCTCAATACCGTGACCAGCGCTGGAGGGCAAGGCATGGACCTGGTGAACCAGATTGCGAACAATGGCTTGATGGTGGGCCAGGTGGCTGGGCAGTTTGTGGGAGCTGCGGCGGGTTGTGCTGTGATGTGAGATCATGTTGAGTCGCCTTGCCAAGGCGAGTATCACACGATCTTGCTGAGCTCTTCCGCGTATCCGCACTGTATGTGCTAGGAAGCGGAGTGGGTTTTGACAATATAGCGTTGCTCCCAATGGCATTGTCAAGACGAGCCTGTTCATACCCATAGTTTCAGCCTCCCTCCAGTTCCTGCTCGCATCCACCTTTGGATACTGTTCCCCAAGCCCCCTCCCCAATCTCATCACCCTTGTACTTCACCAGCACCCCCACAGCCACCGGGCCGAGAATAGTGTTGAGCAGTATCGCCCAGACAGCCGTCACGAAAGCAGCATGTGACACGTAAGCAGTGTTGTTGAACCCAATCTCCACGATCAGCAGTCCGATCTCACCTCGCGCGATCATCGCCGTGCCTAGCAGTAGTCCTGGAGCGACAGCAGCCTTCACGTTCAGTTTTTGGGAAGCTTTCTGGGTTGTCAACGGTATAGGAGAGACCTTATCTTTGTCCTTCCTTTCTACGGGCGGAGATGCCGTCCCGTTACCATTGCTGCTTTCCACTGCTACACTCTTGATGCCCTCCTTTGCCGGCGTAGAAAGTGAAGCCCATGTCGGGACCCACAAGCCCACCACGAACTTCCCCAGAACCATCAAAACCGTATAGACCACCCCATGCCAAACCGCGCTCCCAGTCCAAAGATCCAAGAACGGTATCGCAAAGCCGATACTAGCGAAGAACAGCGGTTCGAGAATGTACTTCTGAATGTCGAGGAAATAGTATTCGAATGTCTCCACGAATGTTGGGGACTTCTCGTGGTGGTGTCGTTCGCCGTCTTCTCTGCTCAGGACCACGGTCGACGAAGGTTTGGAGGGAAGATACGACAGCACCATCCCAGCCAGGAAAGCGCCGAAGAGGAGAGATGTCCCTGCGTATGCGGCTATAGTGATGAAAGCGCAGAGGAGCAGGATCATGAGGGCGATATTGATCAGGTGTGGAGTTCCCATCTTCGCTGTGGACTTGGCAGAGCTCTCGTCTTCGAAGATCTTCCTGTACATCGGCGCAAGAACCCACCTCGCCACCATTGGCGTCAGCACAGCCATACCAACACTTGCTACGATGGGCCTCCCAATCAACCATCCCAGACTCACACCTCCACTGCCGTTGGCCGGGTCGCCCAGGGAGTTGATGACAGAAGACATAACGAGCCCACTAACATCGTCTATAACCGCCGCGCTCACCAGAACAGCTCCTACGCGTGTCTGACTCAAATCAACCGTCCCCGAAGCGGCAGATATAACAGCAAACGTCGTTCCGAGACTAGTAGCAGACAGCGCAGCCCCGATGATAAACGTCTCTACCGCTCCATACCCGAATCCCGCGTATAGCAGCGCGAAACTTAGGGCTATCGGACACAGAATCCCTGTGACAGCAGCGCAAATACTCAATCCCAAATTCTCCCTTACAAGATCGAGACGAGCGGAGAGTCCGCCCTCGAAGATTAGGAGGATGAGGCCGATATAGCTTAAGGCCAGGAAAGTTTCTTGCCAGTCATAGAGGAGGATGTTGGCTAGAGGTTTGCCGTAGATGATTCCTGCGATTATGGGACCGATGATGGAGGCGCGGATGGCTTTCGTTGAGATCCATTGGGAGAGCCAGAGGAAGGCGAAGAAGGAGAGGAGGATTAAGATATCGACGACTGCGGAGTGTGAGACAGGACACTGACGACATTGTCGGGTGTTGATGATGGAGACTTACTGCCTGGTGCGTTGTATTGCAAGAAACGTCCGTTCGAGTCTGCGGACATTACACGCTCCATGTGATAGCAGATGGGTGTTCGATATCAAGAAGTGTAGTCATGGGAGACGAACAAGTAGAAAAGGCAGACGCAGGGACGATGTATGAGTGACTGTTTGCATGGCGTAGCTGTTGGGACCGAGAAGGAAGAGAGACAGTTGATGAAGCGGTCGACGACTTCTCGGCTTGCCTGATAGCGAAGTCTTGGCAAGGCTAGCGTTTGGCCCGTGGATAGGCCGGCTGCCCGAGCATCTGATCTTCAAAGACCTCCTCAGTCCCGTTATGCCGCCCTCACCCTTACCCCCTGGCACGTAATTTATGCAGTGGGCTCTCCGTTGCGTTCTCATCAGGCTGCATCTCTCTAGTCGGCTCTCGACATCGTGCAGACTTCCAGTCAAGCTTGGGAACCCGGCAACCTAGTAAGCTGTCTTTGCTTGGAGAGTTTCCGTCGGCAGTGTGAGCGTTGGGTCTCGAAGTGTCGGGTTCGACCGCGGTTTGCGTTGAAGAAGGCTGAAGATTTGAGCATCATAGTATAACTCTTGCCGGTTGTCGCATAACCTCTCATCCCGAGTCCCCACCCCAACTCCCACTACCATCCCGTGTCCCAGCACCCGACAACGCATTCCACACACTCACACCCCCATGCAAGACTCCCACCGCAGCATCCACATTCGCATTCCCCGTACTCGGCGTCCTCCCATTTAGCTCCCTCCTCTCCTGATTCACCGGCAAATGCGTAGCTTCCCCCTGAAATCTATCAATCGCCAGCGCACGCACCAGTTTAGCGTGTTTCTCAACCCAGTTCTGCTCGCTCATCTTCGTGTACACTTTAAGCCGCGGCTGCACCGGCTGCACCGGCTGCGCCGGCCCAGCATCGTTGGTCTGCCACCAGGAGAAACACCAGTTCACGGTGTAGATGTTCCAGCGCTTCGTCATTAAGAACAAGATCGGCCAGGTTATGATCCAGAGGAAGGTGAAGTAGAAGATATACCTCACCCAACTTATCCGCCACTGGTTGATTAGGTGAGGGTTGTAGATATCTACGTTTTTGTCTTCAATTGGGAAGGAGATGTCGACGTGTCCGCGGTAGTTTGTGGAGCGGACAAGGCGTTCGAGAGAGGTCTCTAGGTACTTCGTGTCGAGACCGGGAATCTCGCGGGAGACGCGGAAGATCTTGAGCGAGGCGGGTGAGGAGCAGAAGTCTTTGCACCAATGCATTAGATCTGGATGGTCTTCGCTTCCGACCTCGATATCTTGTTTGTAGCCTGGTGCACGCGTCTTGCGCCAGCTGCCGCGGTGGACTTTATCGCCATTTGTGGCTACACGCGGCTGCCAGCCTTCTTCTGGTTCGTCGATGCCGGGAGTAGGGTCTGGGAGGTAGTCGGAGAGGCTGAAGTTGATGTCGAAGTCTACTACTCTTTGTGTCTCTTTCTTGTTGTTATTGCGGTAGACGGCTTCGGTGTGCCAGCCGTGGATGCGGATGCTGGGTTTGGGTGGAATCATGCGGAGGTAGTTGGTTATGTAGTCGTAAAGCGGTTCTGGATCGTTCAAGCGGGCGTCCATGCGGATTGTTGTTGTGTTCTTGGTAGCGAGGGCGCCGCTGGTACGCCATTGGGGGACGTTCGTACCAGGGATCACGGTGTAGTTGTCTGAGATGGGCTCGTGATGAGTGGTGGAGGTGGTTTGGCCGCCGATCGCGGATGCAAATGCTGCTTCGCTATCATTGTACGAGGGAAGCTCTGGCGCATCATCGTAAGTGTAGTCGTCTGGTGTGGTGTGCAGGGAGACGGCATCAGGGTCGTCGCGGTACTGGGGTGGTGCTGCTGCTGGCTTTGCTGCTGGCTTGCCCATTGTTGCTGCGGGTGCTTTGCGCGCGAGGTGACTCTGATGAGGGCTGGGGTATAGTATGTTGCTCGCTGTTAAAGAGAGCGAGGAGCTGATGAATGTAATAGGTAGCGTCTAGAATGCGAGCGAGCGCTAAGGTAGGCAGCAGTCTTGTCCAAAAGCGATGCGCCACCCGCCCGTGAGCTTACCTCGAAGAAGCCTGGCAGTGCGTATACGGTATATGGCTTGATGTACCTTCACGCTGGCCGCTATACTTGCCCAGTAGGATGAGACGCAGGCTGATGGAAGCGTGAGAGTTGGACGTTTCCATCTGTCCCATTTGTTTCTATTCTTGTCGAAGCTCAGCCTTATCGCATCGGATACGGCCGCACATGGGGCCGAGATCTGCGACGAAGACGTGTTTCAGATCTGGGTGCCATACAACTACTGTAGAGAAGTACGAGAGCGATGGCCTTCAAAGGCATGGAGGCCTTCGTGAGCATGATGCTCGGCCTCTACAGTCTTCATTACAGAGATAAGGGCCAGATGAGAGACATGGTAGAAGCAATGCCCCAATATGTACTTCGCCAAGCGGCTGATCGGGTCCCCTGGGTTGCGCGTTGCTGAGGCGTTTGAGGCGGCTGAGCAGCAGATTGTCGTTTGATGTTCGCCGTAGCCATGACCATACCATATCACGTTCTCTCTAGCCAACACCACGTCCTCTCTTTGCGACCATTGCTCAAAGTGTGCTTGTGCTGTCTTTCAACCGTCTCCACCACCCCGCAAGAGCCGTTGTCAAGTGAGACTTAACGCTGTCGCCGATCTTGTGCCGAGTAAACACTCAACTTCAGCCTGAAACACCATCCTTCCCAATCGCAAACGAAGCCCCTTCGCTGACCTGATTGAGGATATTGAGATCAGGAGAGCATTGAGCGACAATTGGTGAAAGAGCTTGGTGATCATACAGCGATTGTAAACAAGGCTGCGCCTGGTGCTGGAAAGAGACAGACGCGATGAGTTACAGTCCTCCTCATGGTACGTATACCGAGAGATCAGAGTTTAGTGAAGGAGATAGCAGTGGCACAGAATGTATAGCAGTGAACGCTGGACTGTCTGAGGTGCATACGCTGTATCTCCCGCATTCCTCAGCCTGCCGCATGACTTCGCCTGCCAGAACACTCCCCAAACGCTGCGCAAACACCGCACCCACAAAGCTAACAATTCGACGACGTAGGCTACGGCCATCCTCTACACCCCGACGACGAAGACGCGCACAACCCATTCATGGATCCACGAAGACAATCACCCGAGCGCTTCCACTCTCCCGCCTACCAGCTCGATGACCGGCCATACGTCCACGATGAGCCACTCGAGATACCTGTTGGGCCCGGCCCCTTCAGCCCACACGACAGACTACAACCACAACCCACATACTCGGTGGAGAACATGCCCGGCACATTCGGCCACAGCGAGGCCTACGAAGATGTCCACCAACACGCCTACACCCCAAACCCTTACCAACAAACAATGCACCAAGGCACAGGCGACTACAACCTGAGCCCGCAACAGGAGCACCCACAAGACTACATGCACGCCGGGTTCGGCCCAACCACCCCCGAACCAGCCTACGATGCACCCCAACACCCCTACTACCAAGACGAACCCGATACCCGCCCCATCCTCCACCCCGACACCGCCTACGGTCCCGACCCCACGGACGTCGGCGGAGGGCCACACCAGCATCCCGACGACCTCGAGCAAGACCCCACACACCCCGACATCGAAGCCGGCTACGGAGATATCCAGCCTCCGCCAAATGCGCGCATCCGCCGCTGGAAGACCGTCAAGGAGGTCCAACTCTTCAACGGCAACCTCGTCCTCGACTGCCCCGTGCCCCCTCGCCTCCTGAACCAGGTGCAGCATGCCCAGCCGCCGGAAAGAGACGAGTTCACGCATATGCGGTATAGTGCGGCTACCTGCGACCCCTCGGAATTCAACGACCGCCGCTTCACCTTGCGCCAGCGCTTATTCGCGAAGCCGAGACACACGGAATTGTTTATTGTTATTACGATGTATAACGAGGAAGACGAGCTCTTCGCGCGCACTATGAGTGGAGTTATAAAGAATATCGAGTACATGAATTCGCGGACGAGTTCGAAGACTTGGGGCAAAGAGGCTTGGAAGAAGATCGTGGTGTGTGTGGTGAGCGATGGAAGAGCGAAGATCAATCCACGCACCAGGGCTGTGCTGGCGGGGATGGGTATATACCAAGACGGCATAGCAAAACAACAAGTCAATGGCGAAGATGTCACGGCGCATATCTACGAATACACGACTCAAATGCAACTGGAGATCAAGAAAGGCGTTGTCGGGGTGAAGAAGGGCAACACTCCTGTGCAAGTTCTCTTCTGTCTCAAGGAGAAGAATCAGAAGAAGATCAATAGTCATAGGTGGTTCTTTCAGGCTTTTGGGGAGATCCTACAACCCAACATCTGTGTATTGATCGATGCGGGAACGAGACCAGGACGATCGAGTATCTACGACCTCTGGAAGGCTTTCGATCGGGAACCCATGTGCGCGGGAGCTTGTGGAGAGATCAAAGCTATGCTGGAGCACGGCAAGAACCTCATAAACCCGCTCGTTGCGGCGCAGAATTTCGAGTACAAGATGTCCAACATCCTCGACAAGCCCTTGGAGTCGGCTTTCGGCTTCATCACAGTCCTCCCAGGAGCTTTCTCAGCCTACCGCTTCGTAGCCCTGCAGAACGACAAAACCGGCCAGGGACCTCTGGAAAAATACTTCGCAGGCGAGAAGATGCATGGCGCCAACGCTGGGATATTCACGGCGAACATGTATCTGGCTGAGGATCGGATTCTCTGCTTCGAGCTCGTGGCGAAGAGGAATTGCAGCTGGATCTTGCATTATGTCAAGAGTGCGACGGGAGAGACTGATGTTCCTACCGAGATGGCGGATTTCATCTTGCAGAGACGGAGATGGCTGAATGGGAGTTTCTTCGCGGCGGTTTATGCGTTGGCGCATTTTTACCAGATCCATCGGAGTCATCATAGTGTGATGAGGAAGTTTTTTTTTTATGTTGAGTTTGTTTATCAGGCGGTTAATATGCTTTTTGCTTGGTTCGCTATTGTAAGTTACGCGCTTGGGTGGGCGGCGGAGGCGGAGGGGAGGCGAGAAATATGGCGGCCGGGCGCTCTTCGCCGCGGCAGCCTCCTTCTCCTCATCTCCTCCGCCCTTCCTCCACCACCGATTCTCCACTAAGATGGTGCACATGCTAACACTCTCGGACAGGGCAACTTCTTCCTCGTCTTCCGCATCTTAACCGTCTCCCTTGCCGACAAAGACCTCCTAGGCACCACCGGGCTGGTCTTAGCCGTCGTCTTCGAATGGCTCTACCTCGCCACCCTGGTAACTTGCTTCGTCTTAGCTCTTGGAAATCGGCCTCAGGGAAGCAACAAGTTCTACATGACTCAGGTCTACTTCTGGGCTATACTCATGACTTACCTGCTATTCGCGTCCATCTTCATCACGGTCAAGAGCGTGCAGCAGCAGATCGACAAGAATGATGGCTTCAGCATAAGCATGTTGTTCACCAACAAGCTGTTCTTCACGCTTATCATCTCCATGGCGAGTACGTGGGTGTTGTACCTGGTTTCTTCGATCTTGTTCCTGGACCCTTGGCATATGTTCACGAGTTTCATCCAGTACTTGCTGCTGACGCCGACATACCTCAATATCCTGAATGTGTATGCTTTCTGCAATACCCACGACATTACCTGGGGCACAAAGGGCGACGACAAGCCGGAAAAACTCCCTGCCGCGAACCTCAAACCTGGCGGCAAGGTCGACGTAGCGATCCCGACGGACGACGCGGATCTCAACACCCAATACGAGAGCGAACTACGCACTTTCAGCTCCAAGTACGTCCCTCCAAAGAAGACCGTGGACGACGCCACCAAACACGAGGATTACTACAAAGGTTTCCGCTCAGCTGTTGTATTGGCGTGGATGTTCTGTAACCTCGCTTTAGCGGCTGTGGTGTTGAATGCAGGCGGGTTGGAGAATGTGGGGCCGAATACGGATGTAGCGACGCAGGAGCGGAGTACGATTTATATGGGGGTTGTGCTGTATAGTGTGGCGGTGCTGGCGGCGGTGAGGTTTGTGGGGGCGGTTTGGTTTTTGATTGGGAGGGTTTTTAGGGGGGTTTAGAGGCAGGGCAACCAGCGGCCTGCACCTGGTATGGATGCGGGTGTATGTGGTACGAGCATTGAGCGCGGCGTGATAGTTCGGCGATGGCGTTCTGGTGATGGGACATGAAAGGAGGCTTTGGTCATGAGATGCTTTGTAAGATGATTGTGGATGTGATTGTTTGGGGTGTAGAGGAGATACCCGGAAATGCTAGTATGCTATCGAGAACGAGCTACTTCAGTGCGCTTGTCTCTGTGTTGTCGGATACGATCTGCGCCATCAAACTGCTATCGGACAGCCAGTCTTTGGTCGTCGGAGACAAGATCGTGGAATGTGAGGTAGGTAGCTGAGGCGAGCAATATCACCGGATAATATACTCGACAGTATACGGAAGGTCTGGCTGCTAATGTCCAGCAAAGACGGGAATGGCTTTGATACAGATATGCTGCAACACCAAGACATGAGACTCCAAGAGCGGCGCAAGCTCGTCCTATAACGTCCTTCCAGCCGCACAGGCTGAAAGTCATGGCAGAACAAGAGCAATATTACTCCGCTGAGGCCACTGCTCATGTTGACGAAGCACGCGCCAGGGTAGAATGATTCGACCTCGTGGCAAGAATCGACGACAAAGATGGTCTAGCAAGGTGGAGGCCAGGCAGTGTGTGAAGCTTTCTATGGAGTTGTCTACGGGCTGTTGAGTTCGTATACGTATACCTCAGCTGCCGACGAGTCTTGAAATCGCTCGCCGGCACAGACGGATTCAGGGGCGGAGCAGTCTGCGGAATCTCCAGCGGTTTGTGGCATCTTTCGATGCAAGTGCCGGCATGTAGATCGATTCTACAGTCCAGCTTGAGATAGATGTTTGCAGACATGTAGCAACGTTGCTGCGATCGCTCGGGATGCTCTTGCACTCACAGATCGTCCGAGACTACTTGAGCGGGCTTCCGGGCCCGTATGTGCTCACAGCTCGGGAGCCAGCAGGCATGACAGCGAGGCGAGAGTCGCTCGAGTAGACTCGGTTATCTCTGTTCGGGAGAGTCTGCAGCAGCCGGATATATATGACCGGACGTGGCGATGGTAGTACTGTAGTGACTATTTGATAAGTCAAATCCGGCAAATTGGCCGTCTGCGCTCCGGGCCCAGCAATAAGCTCATACGAGAATGCTTGTCGGAGCTGGCATCAAGATCGCTGTAGTCTGCAGAGACGTAGATATTGTCGGCTTCGGTACGGTCTGGTGCTTCACATGATGAATCGCTGCTGTTCAGTACACGGACTTTCGGGAGCACTTGAGCTTCAGGTGCATGGCACGGAATTGTGGTTCACTTGCGATGTCCTTCAGTACCGTATGGCTCGTGATAATGTGCCCTGCTTTCTCCAGTCTTCTGAAAGGCGTTCACATCGACACGGCAGGGTACGAGAGTAGCACTTGAGCGAAGCTCTCAGCCATTCAACCGATATCAGTCACCACCATCACCACCACCAATCGCTCGGGATCAGAAAGCGATTAGACAGGCTGTCAGATCTCCGTACTCTGGAACTGCTCAATTCACTCCGCTCATATTGAAGTCGTTCAGTTCTGCTCGAAAGTCAACATTTCACCCATCGTACCTGCCTATCCTGCGTCAGTTTCAGATCGTGCATTAGCGCCGGAAGTGCTTCCGGCCCGGGCGGTGACGGGCAACGAGCTCAAAAGGTTTTCTTCGTTCGCTTTCAAAACAAACACGCCACCTACACCTTCGATCACTTTCGACTTCGCCCAGACCGCTTCCACCACGACGCCCTCAGCAGCGACGATACCAGCAGCTTCACTCGCGCAAGGCATCCAAGTGTTCACCGTCTTTCTAGCAGTTTCGAAGGTACTTCAACCCCTCCTTGAGGCAGCTTCCTCATCTTGCCCCTTTCCACTGACACGAAACAGCACCCTCTTCCACCTTTACGACACCAAGCTACCATCAACCACCCATCCATCCATCATCATGTCTGGCTGGGATGACACTCCGGCTCGTGAGTATGCACCGCAATAACTTCGCACCGTGCTTCACTGACCAAGACACAGCGGCTGCTGACGGCGGCTTCCAAGCTGACGGCGGTTTCCAATCCGACAACAACTTCGGCGGTGACGGTGGTCTCACTGGCGACGGCGGGTTCGATGAGGCGGATATCTCGCGTCATGCCAACGGCGAGACGGCGGATGGCGACAACGGCTGCCGCATGTGAGCGTGCAACTCCTTCCCATCCATCAAGGTACCTTCAGCTAACCAAGTGTGCTTCAGCTGCAAGTCCGATTCTCACTTCGCCCGCGACTGCCCCGAGAAGAAGGAGAACAGCGGTGAATGTTACAACTGCGGCGAGCAAGGCCACAACAAGGCCGACTGCCCGAACCCTGCGGTCGAGCGGGAATTTACCGGTACCTGCAACTTCTGCGGCGAGTCGGGTCACCGTCGCTCTGCTTGTCCTCAAGCTCCGGCACCGAAGTGCAATGTCTGCAAGGAGGAGGGGTGAGTCGCTGGCCCTTCACAAGAGCTTCGCGGTGCCACGAGCGCTTGCGGAGACCTCCGTGATCTCTTGTGTTGCTGAGAGCTAACACTTTCCCAGACATATGGCCGCCGATTGTTCCGTCTCCCGCATGGTCGCTGCCTACAAGGACATGGGCATTCAGGAGATGAGCGCCGAGGATGCCTGGAAGATGCTCGAAGAGGCGGACAAGGCCAAGGATGTCGATGACATCAAGAAGGCGGTACTCACATACGCGAAGGCCTACCCGGAGGTCACGTTCGAGGATCTGGAGCAAGTCTTCCGTGACGCGGAGATGAAGACCTTCCTGATTGCCAAGAAGCAGGACGTTTCGGATACTCACACCATCATCAACCTCCAGGGAGCTATCGACCAGGAGTACTGCATCAGCTTCCAGTTCGAGGAGAAGCCTCGCCGCAAGAAGTTTGCTGAGGGCTGGCCGGCGACCCGCGAGGAGAACATGGAGCGTCTGAAGAAGGCCGGTCTGCCGATGGACCGCATGGTGCAGAAGTGCACCAACTGCGAGCAGCTCGGCCATGGGTCGAGATCCTGTCGTACGTTATCCCCCTGACACTCTGTGTGACACAGTACACCATCACCCCCTGCAGACCATGCTGACTTGAACATAGCGGAGGAGAAGCGTGAGATGGAGACTAAGACGATCATGTGCGCCAACTGCAACGGCGAAGGGCATTACGCGCGCGATTGCACCGAGAAGCGCAAGACCGGCAAGAAGGGTTGCAGGAACTGCGGCTCCGAGGAGCACATTGCCAAGGTATCAATTCTCACGCTGTTGACGCCCGCCAGTGCTGACTTCTTCCAATAGGAATGCCCAGAGCCACCGAACCCCGACAACGTTACCTGCCGTACGTATACTGATGGTAGCACCCTTGGAGGCCGTCTCAAATATCTGAGACTGCCGCCTGCTTTTGAGACATCTGCTAACCCTTACACCCATGGCTTTCAGGTAACTGCGAGCAGACCGGTCACTTCTCGAAGGTATGTCGCATCATGGTCAGCCATCGCCGCCGGCCAGCGCTGACATCTCATAGGACTGCCCGGACAAGGAGCCAGACCTGTGCAGGAACTGCGTAAGTCATCGCCGCAGCTATTGAAGCCCGCCAGTGCTGACTTTTCATAGGACCAGGAAGGACACCGGGCGAAGGATTGCACGGAGCCGCGCAACATGGCCAAGGTCCAGTGCCGTATGTTGTCGCCGCAGCTATTGACGCCTGCCAGTGCTGACTTATCATAGGTAACTGCGATGAATTCGGACACACTGGCCGCGAGTGTCCCAAGCCGACGGACTGGTCGAGAGTCGAGTGCACGAATTGGTACGTGGTTCCAGATACATGAACCTTGGAGACTGTCTGAGACATCTGCTGACCCTTACACACATCGATCTAGCAAAGAGACGGGGGTACGTGCAGAAAGAACCCTTGGAGATACCCTGAGACATCTGCTGACACTCGTTACTCTAGCATTCCTACAAGAGGTGCAAGGCGCCGGCTGCGGAGACGGAGGATGGTGGTGATGGAGGGTGGTAAGCGTCTTCGGATGCTCGAATCGCGACAGGAGATGGTAGAGAGAAATGGCGCTCCCGGCTGCATGGGATGTGCTTGAGATGAGAAGACCGGCCTTCACCGGCTGTCATGGGCGCACGTAGCTGATAGCTATGAAAATGCCTGCTTGCTGCTCTTAGCCGTCTTTCGGCTTTCCATGTTCCTTTGATCGTCTGCTGTGCTGAGTGTGGCCGATCTGTCGTATCCTTTCAGAGATGACTACATCGCTGGCCGCGAACGCCAAACAACCTCCATTGCCGCCGCCACCTTGGATGGAGACGCCCTCCTGGTAGATCGACTGCTCTCTGCCGCCTAATCTACCCCGACACCTCATCTCCGGTTCCAGCACCCGGAGACCTGCGCTGGTGATGCCGCTGCCGGAGACACTCAACACCCACGGCAGTCGTCGCTATCTCCTCTCACGAACTTTCGAGCGTGCTCTCCTGGCTATCGTGCCTCGACGAGTCGTCTCTTTCTCCTTCGCAGTCAAAGGTCGCCAAGATGCAGGCCTCAAGAGTATTGATATCCCGGCGGCTATCACTTCATGAGGACAACACGGAGTCCTCTGCTCGATCTGCTCGCCACGCACTCCAACTTCCAGCTCCTTGCATGTTTCGCAGCCTGTCAACTGGTTTCCATGGCCCAGGGTTGTTGGCTGTCTAAGCTCAACCCACTGCAATCCGCAACTCATTATGGGCTGGCCGGTGCGAAGGCTTGGACTACTCGATGGCTGTCGCGCGACCTTGAAAATGGAGCTTTACGGTTTCGTGAGGTCTTCTGCTTTCATCTCGACAAGGATGTGGAGGGTTGGCCAGTCATAGCGGGTTGCTGTACTTTGAACAAAGCATGGTCTGAGGAGAGCGAGCCACTCGTCACCAGCTGGGCCGTCCGACTTTTGGTACTTACACCTGTAGGATCTGCATGCTGCGGTTGACATCTCACGGCTGTGGCGTCACGCTGACTACTGGGCCACAAGATCGCACCTCAGCGACACTGAGACCTGATGTAGTCGTCCTCCTACTGGGAAGGTCACGGCTCCTCACCATAGCGCCACGGACGGCAGACACGCTCCCTGAGCTATGGAGGCTGTGCCGGCTACCGGTGCAAGCATCACACTGGTGGAGTACCTGACGGACATTCGCATGGAAACCGCGTGCCGGCCGTGCCCTTGCAATCCAAGAACGTGTACAGGCCGCCTGCGGCCAAGACTGTGGTAGACGCTTTGGCCAGGACAGCGAGGTCGCAGGAAGGTAGGTATGAAGCATCCCAGTGACTGCTTCTGTCGGTTCCTTGTCGTCCAGGAGCATCGGGAGACGACAAATCGATGATGTATGTCCACCGTATTACAGCCCAGGTGGCACGTCAGAATGGCAATCCGGTGAGACAAAGGCAGGGCGCACGCGTGTGGTCCTGAAGTCGGCCGCAGAACACGAGCAACTTTGTGCACGGCACAGTCGCAACGCCGCAGGATTGCTGACGAAACGATTCGCATGTGAACGACACGGCGGTATCTCGGCGGCCAGACTGCCTGAGGGCAATGCTCGACTCAGCTCGAGTCGAGGCTTTGTCGTGCCATCGCCGGCGGCTGCGGTCATCCCGGCGAGGAACACTGAGCCTGTGCCTGACTTCATCGACGATATCATACCGAGTACCCACCTCGCAATTGTGCCTGAATGATAGTGCTTGCAGTAGCTCGCAGAGCCTCATGCGGCTTCGACGTCAGGCTGCTCTGGTCGCGGGAAGGGCGCCGTCCCGGCATGCAGCCTGTAGACGTCTCGCAAGGCTGCTGGAGTAGCCTGATACAATCGCAAGGGCCGGGACTCGTCGATACATCGTTCTGGGCGGAGCCGATATCGTGGCTTCCACGAGCTGCGATGCTCCAATCTTGCATTTGTTCCGGTGGGTCGATGGAGGCTGAAGAACCCACGCCTGCTGGAGAACTCCAGACGGAGGAGTGGAGCGAGAGAGGGAGGGTGGATCCATCGCAAAACCAGCGCAACATATCCGGCTTACCGCTTCTGGCTTGCCGAGCATTGACCACTCCACGGCGGCAGCGATGTGCGGTTCTGCAAAGTCTTCTATCATTCGTTCCTTCGACCGCATTTCTTGCGGTCAGCACACGGACATCATGCTATCTGGGGCAGTGCAGCCACTCACGTAGTAGGCAGACTCTGGAGATGAAGGGCTGCGAGACCGTGTAGGATGCTGTACGTTTGACTCGCGTGGTCCAGGTAGGAGCTACTTAATAATCCTATCTACGCTGTCTCTTCTGCGTAACGACTTCTTGGTACAACCTTAATCACCCCCTTCGCACGAGGCGAGCCTGATTACACTCGACTTTGCCCACCTTGTTGGGACACTGGTAAAGCAGCAGTCTAGGAACACCGGACTTTCGACGACAACAGAACATCATGGGGCCATTCTATGGCCTCAAGGGCAATGCCCTCAACATCGCAATTGGTGTAATCGTACGTATACTGATGGGCCATCTCAGATATCTGAGACTGCCGAATGCATTTCGAGACATCTGCTAACCTCGAACCCAAGGCGGGCATGGATTTCCTCCTGTTGTAAGTACTGCTCAGAACTCCAAGGCTTGGTGACAAAGGACAATGCCGCCGTCTCCTCAACACCGTAACGAGCTTGTACTGCTAGTGCGGTCACTGGACAGTTGGAAAGGCAACATTTGTAGCAGGAGCACGGCATCGTCTCGAGACTGTCTGCATACGATCGAGCTACGATACAGATCCCTCGGATACTCGCAGTGCAGCTCGGTTGCTGTGATAGCCCAAGCGGCAACGACCTTTGTCATCATACCTGCTTTGTGATGGCGGCGCACTGACAATCTCATAGCGGTTACGATCAAGGTGTCATGGGCGGTCTCCTCACACTT
>JAKLLW010001099.1:0-18913 GCA_022814695.1 Neocatenulostroma microsporum | reverse complement strand
GCAACCCTCGAACTCGACGAGCAGTTTGGACTCTCGAGGCGTCCGCTCTCGTGCTTTGATCAGATTGAGCACATGGACCGGACAGCCATAGCGCTCAAAGAGGTTGTCGAAGTGCAGCGCAGCTGGCTGATAGAATGGGTCGTTCAAGTTCAGGTTGATGTCGGGCTTTGGTGTCACGCCACTGTTATCCTGGCTCCAGTACAATGGAATGCTGCCTCTGTTGTGAATGTACGACGTGTACGTTGGGTTGGAGTACATGCGAGGCCCGGGTGCATGAAACGAAGTCGTGAGCTTCTCAGCCACAATCTGCTCTGTCTCTACATCGTTTGCGACATAGCCAAGATCGTTCACGCCTCGCTTGAGGAAACGAGCTCCAGCAAAGAAGCGTGATCTTCTGCCGATGATCGTGATGTACACGCTTCGGCCGAAGATATCGAGCGAAGCTTGATCGATGAAGCCGTGTATGATCGGTAAACACCAATCGAATGGATGTCTCAGTGCCGTAGCGGCGGGCTTCAGAAGGTGGTGGTTCCAGACAAACATGGCATTGAAGTCTGGGCTGGCCTGGTGCTGTCCCTCATTGAGCGCCTGACGCTGTCGGATCATGTTCTGCTGCAATGAATGTGTGATATCGTACGAATAGCTGAAATAGAAAGACTTGCTCAGATCCAGGTTGTTCAAAATGCCCAGAAAGCGCAGTTCTTCCGGGTTGCGGTCTCTCATGAAGCGCGAGCTTGCACCTGTCGTGAGCGGTACCAGCTCTGTGCCCTCAATCTGGTACACGTAGTGGCCGCCAATCATGGCCACTTGCTGCCGTTTCGTAACGACGAGCATGTAGTATGACTCCGTGAACCTAATGAAGCCCAGCAGGCCCCAGAAGCTGTACCTCATGCGAAGACCGCCGGTCGCTCTGTTTCCCTCGTCGATGGAGGCTAGGACTTCGTTCATCTCCCGCCGGCTGTAGATAGTCTCGTCCTCAAAGAGCACGATCTGCCCAGGCGGCGAGGTCCTGTCAATCCGCAAGAGTCTGAACTGCTTGTCTGTGACATCGGCTCCAGTGATCCAGTATCGAGCATTAGTCTCGTAAAGTGTGAACTTGAACATCCTATGAGGTCGCAGCTCATTCATCAATGGCTCTTCCTGCCCCTGTGGCATCCTCTCCTTCAAATGAATATTCCCATCATCAACACACACCTCGCCATTCATCTCCTCGACTGTGGCACCCACACGCGGGTAAGTAGGCGTATCGCCATAAGAGCCTGCCGACTGGCTGCTCAAACTCGGATGCCTACTGCGACTGTGCTGGCCATCGCCTCCGTTCACAATAGCTTCCTCGCCACGAGCATCGCTTCTTCGCACGGAGGCACTACGGAGCCCTCCTTTACGTGGCGCGTCCAAACGGGCTGCCTCCGGTGAGTCCGGTCTTGCGCTCGGGTCATCATACTGGCTATCCCCGTGAGGAGCTCCATCTACGGGTCCGTGGTCCATAGGTGCGATTAGCGAGGACAACAAGAAGCGCAGTTGCGTGGCGCTGACACCGCGTGCAGTATTCTCCGCGGCATGCTCGTTGTCTGCTGTCACTGGAGGACGCCTGATATGCCTCGATAGTCACCGGTCATATGTAAATCGTACTTTCGTTGTTTGTACTGCACGTTGAGGAAGGTGGCTTGGAGGTGCTGAAGCGGGAGGTGCAAGCTTCGACTTTCTCGCCACCACCAAGGCTGCGCAAAGCGCAGAGACAGGGAGAGCCACGAGTCCCGATCGTACATGCTCAGACTCAATTGACGATCAACAGAGACGCGAAAGCTCTCGTACGATACGGCATTCCAGATAATTGGGCACGACCAGAGTCGTGTTGTTGATGTAATAGCTATATACGTTCTCTAAGTGTCCTGCCTTTGGCGAATCACAAAACGTAATGGGTATCATTTAAGTCAAATGAACATCCCTCTCTCGACCTCTCCTCCTCCCACCAACGAGCGCCTCACCCTCTACCTCCGTCCTTTCCCGTATCGTCTTCCTATTCTCCCGCTTCAGTACGGCTCTCAGGGCAAAGGCCAGAACCGCGACTAGCGCCATGGCCACAGCACACAAACTCATACCCTTGACATAGTACGGGCCTTCAGCATCGGGATACAACCTCGTCCCCAGAAGCGAACCAATCTGCCCAACGTAATTGATCATCGCCATACCCGTGCCTTTACCTTCGTCCGAATGCTGGTTGTTGATGGTCCAGGTAATGACTATAGTGACTGCTGAGAAGAAACCGGCGCAGATCGGGAATACTCCCAAATAGCGAATGGTGTGGCGGAAGTGCGCTGTCCCTGCGACAGCGAGGATGATGTAACCCGTCATCGCCATAGTCGCGTGGATGATCATAGGAATAGAACGGCTTTTGAAGCGGTCGGAAAGGTACGCCGTTGTCAAGACGACGATGAAGGCGAATAGGAATGGCGGCGCAGCCATTCCCTGTGCTGCCAGCTTCGAGAAACCCATCCCGTTGAGAATGGTGGGTAAGAAGACAGGCATGCTGCTGAAAGCAACGTTGCAGCAGAAGAACATGGCCGCCGTGAGGTAGGCTTTCGGGTCGCGGAGGGTCTGGAGGACGAGACGCCATTGGAACTTGCGCTTGTGCCGCGGCTGTTGAGCGCCGCCTGGAGTCCCTGCCGCTGATTCGTCATTGTTGCCTTCCTTCCTGATGCGTAACGTAGCAATCTTGCGTTCTCCACTGCTGAGCCAGCGAGCAGACTGAGGTGAGTCCGGGATCCAGTAGTATGCCCATACTGCCACGCAGCAAGCTGGAAAGCCTTCAATCAAGAACAGCAGTCGCCAGCTCGCGATACCTGTGCGATCGCCGAGGCTTACGATACCCCAGGCGAGAGTACTGGCGAAACTTGTCGCAAGAGGTGCAGCACTGATGAACAATCCAATCCGAAAAGCCAGCTCGTCTTTCCGAAAGAAGAACGAGAGATAGAAAGGAATGCCGACGAACGCCGCCTCCCCTATCCCCAAGAACAGTCTCAGTACCAGCAAAGCCCGAAAGCTAGTGACAAGACTCTGCAAGCTCGCCAGTATCCCCCAGCTAAGGATACAACAAGCAATATAGATGTGCGGCCGGAATATCTGATAGCACACCGTCATCCACTCAAAGCAGATGTAAGTAATATAGAACGCAGTGATCAGCCACTCAAACTGAGTGTCGTCCAAGTGAAGGTCGTCGGTGAGCCCAGCGATCTTGGCATTGCCGATATTGGAGCGGTCGAGGAAGCTCATGAGGTAGAGGAGAGCGACGAAGAGGACTAAGTGCGTATCTAGTTTGCGACGGACGCGATGTTCTTCGTCGGGCGTGTAGAGTTCGAAGGATTGGATGCTTGCTCCACTGCTGGCACGCCTGCGCCCTGTGAGAGCTGCTTCGCCGTCGCCATCTTCATCTTCTTCGCCGTCTTCTTCGATGTCGTCGAGAGCGTAGTCGTGGGCCCCTACGCCGGCTTGCTCGTTGTCCCGCTGCTGAGAGCTTCTCCTTGAGCCATTGTTGCGCAATGATTGAAGCTCATATCCTTCCTGCGCCTCTATAACATCGAGTCCCTCATCTTCCTCAGACTCGGCCTCTGGTGTAAAGCGTGCAGAAGTCGAGGACTCTTGACTTGAACCAGAACTTCCCGGTGGCTTGGCTTCGTCTGTTGCTATTGTTTGGTATGCGGAGGGAGCCATTGGACGGCGCTCGGTGGTGTTTGGCTTGTCATCGCCAAGTGTAGTGCTATGGGGTCATCTAGGGCTGTGCCGCGGGGAATTGTCTGGTCAGCTCATCTTGGGCAACTGCGATTTGCAGATGTTGATGTTCATGTATTTCCCTCGAGCCTGACCGAATGGTAATAGCCGAACATCCTGCTGGGGTCGGTGAGATCGGGGCAATATCTCCCGAGAAGCCGTTGCATCCTTGCATCTGACAGCCTTGCGCCTCTTGGGCGGTTGAGAGCATCAACAATGCATTGCGACGACTATGTGCATACTCGAATACTATTATTCCGTTCAACTGCATGTCACCTGTGATATTGTTGTAGCGAGACCGGCGCGACATCGAAGGTACGATCGATAACGACCGCGGCTCGCGGAGAGCAAGCCACTCGCTTGAGAACTTGCAAGGGATGGTTCTTCCTGCCCATCTTGACATCCTATTGGAACGGTCTGTATAGATGGTTGTCCCATGTCGGTCGCACTGGAAACCATCCATCACTTCAAAGCTTCCAATCTGTCACCATCGTTTCTCGCGATATGCGAGCAATCGTCACCGGCGCATCAAAACGTCAGCCCGCGTGGCTGCAAGCCCAGCCAAACGGCGTGGAGAATCGCTTGAAGTTGGAAGAAAACTTGGAAGGCGTTTCTATATTCGTGCAAGCTATAGAGCCATAGAGTTGATCGTCTCAAACGTCCGCCGGAGCACACGTTGGTCCGATTCTTCCTTCCCACCACTACTACTACTTGATGGTATGCATTCGCGAGGGTGTAGTTCTTCGGTTCTCCTTTGTCCCACTCGTTCGGAAACGGTCAAGTCTAGGCGAGTCTGCAGCAAAGCACAAGCCCTTGACACCTCCACGCTTTCACAGCATCCCGTCTGATCGCACCCCCAACGAGAACACCGTCGTCCGAAGGTGGTGAGGGGAGACGGTCTTTCTACGAAGTCTCCATCATTTGGGCCAGGCTCGAGTGACATTGACCAAGTATTCCTACTCCAAACCTTCTGCAACTCACTGCCGATCCGAAAGTCAAAGCCGCTTGCTGCAGACCCAAGGAGTCGGGTGTGACACAATCGCTGCAGGAACAACTTGAAGATCTTAAACATACATAGCCATTCTCCCTAATCGCCATATGCGCCATACGACAGACAACCGTGAACGGCATTGTGACGGGCGAAGGGGCGCAACAAAAGGCTCTCGGGCCACCAATCTCACCCACTGGCGTCGATAGTTGACCAGACTGCTTACTTGCAGCCTGGCTACGATCCGGCAGGCGTCTATGCCTCGTACGATAGCAACACGATATCGCCTACCTCTTCCGATCCCACGACGGTGAATGGTGGTGGAGAGGCGCAGTACTCTACAGCGACGGTATCGGGTCCAAAGCGCAAGACACCACCCCACCCGTCCGGTAGTAAGCCAGTCAAGAAGGTCAAGAGGGTCGGGCCAAGGACGGATAGCAAGGCAGATGTAATGCCGAATGGCGACGGCGATAAAGAGGGCGAGGGTTCAGCGAGTAAACCGAAGCGTGTGCGGACGGGATGTCTGACGTGCAGGGAAAGGCATTTGAAGTGCGATGAGGGAGTGCCGCATTGTAATAACTGTAAGAAGAGTAATCGGACTTGTAAGAGGGGTATCCGCCTCAACTTCATTGATCTGTGGGTGGATCGGCCGCCGAGCATTGTCACGGCGTATGGGACCGAGGCGTGGAAGGTGGAGTTCCTGGATGAGAGTAGAGAGATTGCGTCGGAGTATCAGGGTGGGATGCAGAAGTATCCGAAGTTACGGGATCAGGACGTCAAGAATGGGATGGAGGCCGGACAGCAACAGCAGTATGGTATGAGTATGGCATTCGACTTCGCAGCGACACGTGCGCCTCCTGCGCCAAGCATGGGACATCAGCCTTTGCCTCCGATACAAGGCATGCTGCCGGACCCGTACCTTGATGCCCAACCACAGCATCAGCACCAACAACAACAACCTCACATGGCCAACCCGTACGAGCACCAGCAGCATATGAAGCAGGAGCCAGACGGCTACCAAATGCCTCACCCACCCAACTCCGGCTCCACAGGCGACGGCCAACACTACGGCAGTTCAGCACCAGCCAGCGTGGCCGGCCAGACCTCAGTAACAAGCTACAACACCGCACCTTCCTCTATAGTCCACCACCAACAAGACCCCGAACGCAAAGACTATCTGGACAACCAAGAAGAAACCCTCTTCATGCAAGTCTTTGTCGAAGAAGTAGGTCTCTGGATGGATTCGATGGACTCGCAGAAACACTTCTCCCGTCTCCTTCCCTTCCACTCGCTCACGGAACCAATGCTCTTGAACGCATTCCTGGCATGCGGAGCAAAACATCTCACGCTGGTGAATCCAGCTTATACCGAAGAGAAAGCTCTCCACTACTACGATACCGCCACTTCTCATCTTCTGAAGAACCTCCAAAACCCCAACCGCGACACCGTAATCTGCGCCACCACAGCCGTAATCCTCAACGTCTACGAAATCATGTCCGAGCGCGCCCTCCAACGCATGAACCACATCGCCGGCGCCCGCGCCCTAATCAAAGAATGCGGCTGGAACGCCCGCGCCCAAGGAATAGGCTCCGCCTGCTTCTGGCTCAACGTCGGCCTCGAAGTCCTCTCCTGCCTGCACTTCAACTGGCAAGTCGCCTGGGATCCCGACGACTGGCACCTGGACATGGACTTCACGCGCGAAATTCAAAACAACCGTGAAGAAGAGTGGACGCACCGAATGCTCTACATTATGGCCAAGATCTGCAATTTCCGGGCCACTATTCCTCGGCACCCGGAACCCGATCGCCGGGACCACCAGATCCGGACGCAACAGCGGTATGAGGCGTGGGCGCAGTTGAAGGGTTGGATCGATGCATGGGACAGGGGTATACCGAGGACGATGCAGCCGATGGCTTTTTTGTATGCGGGAGCGACTAGTAGTAAGAGTTGTTTTCCGGAGGTGTGGTTGGTGAAGAGGAGTACGGTTGTGGCGAGGCTGTTTTATCATACTTCTTATCTACTGCTTGCGCAGATGCACCCTTACTACCCGTGGCAGGAAAATTATGAGTGGAGGGATCAGGTGTTGAGGCAAAGCAACATTATATGCGGTATCGTCGCTCACGTGAAAGATCGGTAAGCAGTCATTCACCCTCCCTGTAACTGCCAGAGGCCACGCTAACATTGTGGTTGTGATAGTGGCGTAGCTTCAGTCGCTATCCGCGCTCTCGCGCACGCCGCCGAGGTCTTGACCGATCGGAGGGAGCAAGACGAAGTTCTGCAGATTTTCGACAAAATCAATAAAGAAACCGGGTGGCGAATAGGTTTCGTCTACAAAGAATTGAAGGAGAAATGGGGCTGGAACGAAGAGCCCTCTCCTCAGCAGTTCGCGCAAACGCACACAGCAGCCAAACAAGCGGCGGAGAGGGAACGGCAGATGCAGGAACAGCAGCAAGCGCAGGCCGCACAACAGAACATGCAGCAGTTGCAGCAGGGGTTTGACTTCTCCCAGGGACAGGTACCGCAGCAGGTACAGCAGCACAATAGTATGCAGCAGATCCCTCCTCCGCAGCAGATGCAGCCGATACAGCAGGCTCCGCAAGCTCCGCAGCAGCAGCCCACACCGCAGAAACCTCAGAGGCCTCCAGCGGGGATACCTAACCCGATGTACGCGAAAGCGGATTTTAGTCTGCCGAGTCATCCTTATCAGAATCATTATGTTCCGGCTGCGACGGCTGGGTATAATGTTAACCCGCAGGGGGGTGGGATGTATTATCAATTCTAAGGTAGGACGGCAGGAGAGCATGTGGTTGTTAATTGGCCATGGGTTGAGACGCATGCGAAGGAGAGGGAGACGAGGGAGACGCATAGTTTGGGAGACACAGCATTGAGCGTGGTCGCATGACACGGAAGGGACAGCATGGGAAGCACAGTACGGCATAGCACGGAACAGATATTGGCCACGGGAGACATAGATGGAATCTTGGAAGCGAGATGTACGATGTCGATGGAATGATTATGGGATTTGGAACTGGTAATGTTGATTTTGGAGGATACCCTGGGACTTTTGGGATGATTGAGCGAGGCGCGTGGCGTACATACATCGGGAGACTACGCAGTTCCCTGCAACGAGGCCATGGCCTTCAGTTCTTCCGACAACTTATTGATGCATGCTCGTTGTGGTGTTCCGTCGATTGCGCGCTCCTCCGCGCTTACATTTCACTTGCGGCTGTGGACGTGGATGTGCCATGATGCCAACGCGAATGTCGCTGTCTCATCTCCGTTGTCCGAAACTTTCACCAAAAAGTCGTCTCGTCTTCCACATTGTCCGCACCCCAACTTCGTTTGACCATAGCTCCGTCAAAAAGTATTCGATCACGACCAGCTGAGGATCAAAACGGAAGCAAGAAGCGAGAGGGAGCGGACAGAGAAAAACAAAACGTTGGAAAGCAGATAACTCTACTTTTCACATTCCTTGATTTCGCCCGGGCTCGAACCGGGGACCTTGAGTGATATCGAACACTTTCCCATGGCTAGGCCAGGAAGGTCATGTTAGACTCACGTGATAACCAGCTACACCACGAAACCACTGAATCTACAATTGCGGTAAACTAATAAAAAATATGTAAAAAGCAATTTTACCGGCCGACTAAAAGCCGAGGCGAGATTGGCTCCACCAACGTGCACCAGGCACTCTACCTGCTACATCCCAGCTGTTGAGAATACTGAGACAAAAAACATGGCTCCCCGACATAGAGGCAATGAGGCTGCAGATGTGGATGTAGAGGCAATGCCAACGCCTGCCGTAGATAACAGAGACCTTCGAATGTCTTACCGCATAGCGCGTGGCGAACAAGGCGTCCTGACTTTTGAGCCTTACAAGTCTATATTACTGCCTCATTGGCGCTTCGAAACAGTCGCAATCGCAGAATGCTCTTCGAAGACGCTCTATCAAGCTTTCCAACACTACCTCAAAGCAGGCGACTTCGTGGGAGCAGACATGGCACGGAAATTCATTCAGATGGGCATGACGAGGGCGAAACGCTACGCTAATCACAAGGGCGGTAAGAAGTATGATCGCAGCGCGACAATTGTGGAGAAGGAAGGTGGCAAGCGCGTCGAGCTGCCGAAGTCTGAAGGGCATGAGGGAAGGGAGGAGAAGCTAAAGGCTAGCGAGGTATTCAAGGAGGTTTGGAGGCGGTGCACAGCTGATGAGGTGTATCTGAGGCTTAAGGAAGAGTTTCAGGCTGAGCAGAAAGCTTGGGATAAGGAGCAGAAGAAGGTCAAGAAGGAGGAGCCGGACGTTGATGTGAAGGCTGAGGAGGTAGACGCTGGCTAGTACCACTCCAGCATCGATCCCGGTCTTCACACTAACACGCCATCAATGCGCGTGAAGGTCCGACCCAGTCACGATGCTCTGTAGGAAGCTGGAGACTCGGAAGCGATATTCCTTCAGCAGAGATTAAAGCCAGACGAGACTTGCCCACGACATGCCAAGACCTGTCACGCCAACGACACCAGGTGCAGCCGCCTGAATCGTCTGATACGAAGCCACCCTGGCCAGAACCCAAGACCTTCCGAAGCGTCCTGCTCCACAATACCTAAAAGCCTTCGTACGGACTTAGGCTAGGCGGCAAATCGGCGACATGAGTACCCCAGGTACTTTCGTTCCTACCGAGATACAACACCAGTTCCTTGCCCTCGGTGAAGAAAGAGTGGTCTATCCAGTTCTTTGTGTACGGCTCGCCGTCCAGGGTAGCCCTCTGGATGTAGATGCTCTTGTAGCTCGAGTCGAAGCCGACGTTCTTGATCATTGCCGTCTTGCCGGTGACCGGACTGGTAATATTGACCGACTCGAAGTACGGCGGAGTGATGAGGTACACACTCTGACCGGGGTTGGGAAACAGACCGATCATGGAGAAGGCCACGAAGCTGCCCATTGCGCCGGAGTCGTCATTGCCTGGCAGGCCAGCTTCTGTTGGCTGGAAGTAAGCTGGGATGTATGAGTGGGAGCGCTCCGCCGAAAGTGCAGGTCGACCAGCGTAGTGGTATTGAAAGACGGTCAAGAAGGCGGGCTCGTTCCCAATGTATGTTATGCCCCGGTCATGGAGGTAATTCAACCTGCGCACGAATGCTCGCGGTCCGCCGAAGGTGCTGATGAGCCTCGCTTGATCGTGCGGAACAAAGAAGCTGTACTCCCATATGCTGCTTTCGAAGGTCTCGGAGCCGTTGTTTTGCAGTGAGCAGACAGAGGTGGGGTCGGTGTCGATATTGGAGCATTTCAAAGGGTCTTGATAGCCCCATGTTTCGTTCAGGAACTTCGGTTGGAAGAAGCCGGTGAAGCCAGTATCGGTGCCGTTTGGGAGATATGACGCTTGGTCCTCGTGGAACAGGTTAAGCCAGTACTCGCTAGTCTGCTCGTACTTCTCCTTATCGCCGGTGTTGTTGAGCCCATTGGCGATCTGGCTAATGCAGAAATCATTGTATGAGTACTCAAGCGTACGGCTAACGCTTCGTGTCATGGTGCCAAACCCCTATCGCACAGTGAGGTTTGGTCAGCACAAGTCTCGGTCGAAAACTGTGTGTGATACTGCCTACCTTGTAGTCGAAGTCTTGGACAGGTATGTAATTGAGGCTTTTCCAGCTGTCTAGACCACCGCGGCCTTCGCAACACCAGTCTGCAGCACTTATTAGCATGTTGACCGGTCCGAGAGAAGCCAATCGATGAAGCGTACCGTAAGGCTCGACCTCCGCATCTTTCACGACTGCCTCATACGCCAGGGCCCAATCAATGTCCGAGGTGTTGATCTTGAGAAAGGCATCGGTCATAATGTTGTCTGCATTACTGCCGCCTTGTGTATATCCTTTGCACAAGCTCATGTGGCAGTCTGGCAACCAACCTGAAAGCGATCGGTATAAGGGTTAGCAACTGTCTCGCATGGTTTGGGAGGCCTCTGGATGTCTCAGACGGCCTCCAGGGGTTCTGGATATCAATGTACGAACCCTGGTACTGATAGATGCTCAGGAGCCCATTGATCATGTCTAAAAGTGATGGGTGTAAGGGTCAGCAGATGTCTCCAAAAGCAGGCGGCAGTCTCAGGTATCTGAGACGCCCTCCAAGGGTGCTACCCATCAGTATACGCACCAATCACGCTGTAGGTATCCAAGATCGTCAAGAAAGGTATTCTACAAGCGAACGGTGCAAGGGTTAGCGGAGGTTAAGTCTGGTCTCCGATGGCTCTGAGGTGTCTCAGACGAAATTCGAGCGTTCTGTCCAACAGTATACTTACTGAGATCGAAAGGAATCCCACAAACAGTAGAACGAGTCAAACCACATCTTGTCAGATGAGACGAGCGGGTTAACGCTTGTATAGTTCTGCGGGTTGGCCATGGTACGATAGATACCGGAATAGAAGTTCGTGAGCATGGAGCTGTTGACGCCGGTAGTTGAGACGCTGATACGGCTGATCTTCGCCCGCCAAGCACTCGCCGCCGCAGAGCGAGTAGCGTTGAAGTCGAAGCTTGGGATCTCTTCTTCGGCAAGGCTGCAGGCTTGGTCGGAGGAGATGAAGCTCAAGCCCACTCTGGCCAAGACAGGCTTGCTGTCCGTAAAGCGTACGAATGCTCCTCCAGGTAATGGATAGCCGTTGATACTGCGGGAGATCGTGAGGTCTTTGACATCCGTGCTTGCTCTACTGTTGACGAAGACGCCATTGTCCCGCACGTTTGAGCCGGAGAAGTCGGCACAGAAGTAGGCAACATAGTTGCCCGAGCCGAAGGAAGGCAGGAAGCGCGCATTGCCAGTCATCCTGCCGGTGGTGGCATCAACGGCTATGCTTGCGTTGTCTTGCCGCGAGTCGGAAAGGTCCGTGAGATCCATGAGGATAAGCGGGCTGCCCGAGCTGTTGCCATTAGATGGTGCTGCTGGAAAGGTGAATTGAAAAAGCGAAGTATGCTGCGCAGTAGTCATTGCAACGTTGATACCGCTCTCGAGTGTAAGGCTGAAGTAACCTGGCGATGCCTCCACGGAAGTGTTGACGTATGGAGTCACTCTGGCGCGCTTTGGAAAGACGCAACCATCCACTTTATCATTGATGCAGCTGGCATATGGAAACAGTGCGAAATCTCCCAAGGATGGGTTGCCCTAGATGTGCCATCAGCCTATGCTGCATCTTCTTTGTCACATTATCGGGTTCTTCGTACACCGGTGCCACTGTCATGCATGCTCGAGAAGCCCTGCCAGAACGGTAAGTATAAGCCATTGTCTCGAAATCGGATGGTACTCAAGGGTGCTCACTGTAATTGAGGCATCATCCGTGGTTAATCCTCCTTGGTTGGATGTGCTATTCGTGTCTGCCACTGCCTTCGCCATGCCATACGGAAGGGTAGCGCCTCCGAACACATTGCCGCCGTTCGACGTGCCGATGAGCTGGTCAACATATTGTAGTGGATCAGTGATCTGAGCCACAGCTGCTGTGAAAAGCAGCGTAAAGGCCCAGGTAGTTCCCATATCTGTAAGACTAGAGACAGCTCGACGTGTTCAGGTGAGGAAAGTATATCGTGAGCGTAGCAAACATGACAGGACAGGAGAGCGTGTGTGTTTCGACAACAACCTGAACTTACGGTCTTCCAGCGAGGGTGGGGGACGCACACTAGCCAATGATCGTCGTATCGATGGTAGGAACAGGCAATTCCTGCTGTTATCATGGTTGCATCGCAGCAGTAGTGCCTGCGCAAAGTTGCATCCTGCTTACTCAATGCATGCATGCAAGTCCCTCGTGCTGCTCGTGACCGTACCGCATGAGGCAAGGGTGTTGATAACGGGTGCACTATACACGCGATATCGATTCGTGCGGGGGCTTTAGGTCTGCACAGGGCCTGTGATTGAAGTGTAAGAGGTAGAGGACGAAGCGTGGAGGGCCTGGAGGTGCAAAAGAAGGATGATCTGCGAAGTGGAGATCTCGGCTCTCGGCGCGGCATGAACCGACCATGGGGCGGCGTCGAGGTATCGAGGGTAAGGTACATACTGTAGCGACGATGATACTAATGATACGCTATGGGCGATAGTTCAGATGAAAGCGGCAGCGTATACCACAGCAACATTCCGACGATATTCGCTGATCACGCCGCAGCCTTCTGCTCGCCATTGAGCACAGGCTGATTCATGTCCATCATCATAATCGAATCGACTCTCTTCTCGGACGGGATAGGCTTGCCCTTAGCTGTTCCCTGTTCCTTACCCAGGTTCTGGGCGATCTCAAGGCCTGCCAGTCGACCAAAAGTCATGCTTCGCAAGCAGCTCGTAGCAGGCGGGTATTCGTTGTAAAATAGTCCTGTCATCTCACCAGCTGCCCATAGGCCTGGGATGGGGATGTCGTTGGTGGAAAGGACTCGGGCATGGAGGTCAGTTTTGACGCCGCCATAGCTCCTCACAGTTAGTCACGAGGACATGTCAAGGGACGGAGATACTCACGTAAATGTTAAGTTCGGGGTCAAGGGGTACCCATAAAACGGCGCTTTGGCGATCGGCGAGGCCCAGTTCGTCTTATTCACCTTCAGTCCCGTGGTAGCTTTGCCATCCAGCTTCATTAGATCGAATTCCTTGCCGTTGATCGCCGCGTTGTAGTTGTCCACAGTCCTCTTCAGCTCCTTCGAATCCAAGCCCATCTTCTCCGCCAACTCCTCTATCGTATCAGCCTTCTCCGGTGGCTTGTCAGTGGTATCGTACACCCAGCTGCCTTTGAACTTTTGCATAATCACATCGTCCGTGACGAAGAAGCAGGACATGTTCTGGTCTCGCCAGCACTCTAGAGCAATCATCTCAAACGTAGCGAACAGATGGCGTTTACCCTCGTCGTAAAAGCGCTGGGAATCCTCGTTTACGACGATGCCGTAGTTGTGTCCCCACATCACTGCGTCAGGCTTACCGGCACGAGTGTCAACGAGCTCGCAGTGCATGCCGTCGAAGCTCCCTGCGGTGCCGGCGCCGACTTCGAGAGCCATGCGGAGGCCTGCGCCGCGGTTGTACTTGAGTCCGGGGGCAATGAGAGGAAGCTTGTGAGAGTTTGGACCGATATAGCGAGCGAGCATCTCTTGATTGCCTTCGAAGCCGCCACATGCGAGGACTACATTCGGTGCGAGAAGATCATGTAGAAGGCCGTCGCTCTTGCGAACTTTCAGCCCTCTGATTGTGCCAGTGTCGTCTGTCATCAAGCGGACGGCCTCGGTCTCCCAATGTACGTCGCAGTTATCGTAGCCTTTGAAGTGCTCGAACAGCTTGCTGATGACCGCCCGACCGCCATTTTTTGGGAAGACGAAATGTTGGCCTGTCTTGAACTCGAGCAGCACGTTCGGCTCGTCGTGATGGACGAACTTTACGCCGTGATCTTGAAGGTAGTGTGCGGTAGTGCCGGCTTCTTTCTGCAACTTGTGGCAGTACTCTTCATCGGCGAGACCATTGCTGACTAGCCTCATCTCCTTGACCCAGTCCTCGTCTTGACCGCCGTCAGCAGCCCTCTCATGCTCGCACGTTGCTGCGAGTGTTCTACTTACCGAACTCAAGGTTTTTGTCCAGCCTGAGGTACGCCATCGTCCATCGGCTCGCACCGCATCGCTCGCCATCCTTGCCTACTTCTACGAGCGCAACCCGACCATTCTTCTTTTGCTTCCTACATTCTTCTAGGAAGTTCAGGGTGGCCATCGACCCAGCAAAGCCGCTGCCTACAACGATGAGATCGTAGCCTTTGAACGAAGCCATCTCGTGGATGTGTTGCGATATGAACGCGGTCGCACGTTGTATGCGTGGTTGCCAGTGAGACGTACACAGCAGCAAAGCATGTGTTGCCACTGTGCTCCTCTAATGGCTTCAAAACGTGCCTTCGAGCTCAAGCTCCTGTTGTCCGGGCATGCGTACTACAAGCTGCGGGGTTGGTTAGCAAAGTCATGGCGATCTTTATACTGTTCCTGTGCCAGCTCTTTGGCGATTGGCGAGCTGACTGCATATGGGAAAGCCGTATTCGATTGGACCGCGTTATTCCCTGTTGGGTCCTGGTAAGTTGTATGCAGGGGCGGCTTGCGGGAGCTCAGGTCTTGCGGGGTTGAACCGAGGAGTGAACAGCATTTTGAGCAACATAAACACGCTCCATCTCAGATCCATTTCTCTCCAGTCTCTCAGCCTTCTGAGCACAATTGATGGGTTTAAGGGGTGGCAGATGTCTCCAGAAGAATGCCACGGTCTCAGATATCTGAGATGGCCTCTAATGGTGCCGGGATGGCAGTTGTTTCTAAAAGCAGGGGGCAATCGTAATGCAAAGGTTGGCAGATGTTTCCAAGGACAGGCGCCAGTCTTAGATGTCTAAAAGGGCCTCCAGGCTCCAAGGGTGCTATCCATTAGTAGGAGATACTTACGGGTAGAGCTCTTGGAGACTGTTTGAGACATCTTGGAGCCCTCGATACCTCTTGAGAAGCAATGTGTCATTACTCATCACACCAATGAGGAGTGCCAAATGGGTGCTTCCAGGGGTAGGCTTGCCACGCCCACGTGTCGCCTCGCGGAATACAACGTCGTTTACTGAGTTCATTCCCGACTCGGTCGATAGGCAGAGCAGTCGTAGCGCGAGGTAACTTGACAAGCAGGGCTGCAATCGTCAAGGTGCAGACGACGAGGAGGAGCGTGGCGATGGTCTTGACGTTCATCGTGACGGTTTGGGGATGACTTTGCTACTGTTACGTTAGTCAATCCAGTGTAGCCTGGGATGTGTCGATGTATGTACTTACAGGTAGTGTCTCGTACTTTTGGTGTTGGCTATGTCTAGAGTCTGCTTGCCTGTATACGGTTTTGGTTTGCTTTGTGTTGCGTTGTAGATAGTCGATGTTGTGCGCTCTAGAAGTGCGAAATTCATTACTACCTGTCGCACAGCTCCAACGGCAAATCATACTAAAGCACTAATTTCACTCCTCTTTCCTCGTCTAACCGATACATTCTCCCCTCTGACGTTTACTCTCATCATCAAACCTCGGTCTCCGCATTACTGCGCAAGATGATTCCCCACAACCTACCATGCGCACAGCCGCTTATTCGTCTGGTGGAGTCCACGTCAAAATCGTCTGCCATGCATAGTCCTTGAGACTCTTCAATCCACGCAAACCCAGACTGTCTATGTCGAAGCACAAGGCATCGGGAACAGGAGCATCAGAGTCGCAAAGGTTATAGACTGTCTTGGTCGCCATGTCGCAGAATTTACCCTCGACGTCAGACACGAGGCTAGGGCCCCAAGACGTGTCTGACTCGCACAATTCCGTGGCCGAATGGTCCGGGAAAGAGCTTCGAATAAGCTTCGTGTTGTGTTTGGTGAGAAGACGCTCAGTGATAGGAAGGTTGGCCGCCAAGCCTTCGGCGTCGGGGACAATGGTGTAATTGGGAAGTGCTGGTCGTAAGCGCGTCGCTTGGAATATCGCGCTTGCGGTGATTGTAATTGTGTTGACCGTTGTTGACGTGGGGTGGAGGAGCGAAGCGAACCAAGCCCCCACCATCGTCGTTCTGATAAGTCGCAATATTTGGGCTGCTGCAGAGACTGTAGGATGAGAGTTGTTAGCTTCTTGCTTCCCCGCGCTAGGCATTAATGAGATGATTGCTACTCACGCATCCCTCGATTGGTGGCTACCGTCATTCTCCGTGGTGAAATGCGGTAAGTAGATTGAATAGGCAGTGGTGTCACCTCCTACGCTACCGTCTCCATCGATCCACGAGCAGACGGGATAGAAGACAGGTCGACTGCCATCGGAGTTGTGCTTGTTACCGAATGGAGCATTGTTGTAATGCCTAACAAACATCAGTAATATTTTATTGCCTACACTAGGGCAACTTACCATGGTAGAAGGCCGCATTGCCTGCCATGACCCCCGTGCCAGGCCCAGTCGATTCCGCCAGGCCATTTAACCGTAAAGTAGGCCAGACAGACCGCATCGTCGTTGCCCGTGATTTTGATGTAAGGCTGCTTGTTTGTAAGCTTATGGTCACAAGAAGAGCTCCACGAGCGTGTTTCTTACGGTCGGGTTACCAGCAAAATCTCCAGACTCCGGGTACTATGAGCGTTCGAAAGTTAACCAACGTTCCCGACTGCTTGAAGGCACAACTAACGGTAAATTCGTAGTCAATGTTCCCGCCGTTGATATATTTGTCGACGTGGGGCGGACCGACTTCCTGACCATAGCCAGTGTACATGCGTACGTCGAACTTGCCATCGACACTATCGCCGTTGTCTTTGGGGGCGATTTGGGCGCACGCAAATCTGAGCTTCGTGCCTGATGGGTCTTGGGGGGATGGGATCAAACTCTGAATCTCCCCAATGAGAGACAGTCCAGTGCCAAGGGCGCTGAGAATAAGGCCAGCAGTTGCCATGATGTTGCTATGATAGAAGAAGAAGTTGTGAGAAGTGTTCCGATGAAAGTGGCCTCAGTGGAAAGGGGAAGATGGCAGGCTTATATGCCCTGGGCGGTACTCCATCGTGCTGCAACTCCTCTGCGAAGCCCAAGAGCTAGCGACCTTGCGTCCGCAGATGCAGAAACATGTCGATGTCCTGCAGCACCAAGACTCTTGCGTCCAGGCCACCCATGCTGTTCCTTCGCCGCGAGTCCCGCCTTCGGTCGAAAGTGAACATTCCCATACAGCGTGACGTCCAGTCTCTTGCACCGGTGACATCTCTTCTCCATACAGGTCGATAGCGTCCTGGAGTCTTCGAGCGAAGGAATTTCCAACACAAACCTAGTGCCCGAGCGAAGGAACATGTGCAGCCGCGGAACAGCACTTGTCCAGTTCAGCGAACGAACGTCGTGCTGGCCAGCCGCGTAGGTTATGAGGTTGCCTGCCGCAGTAAGCACTTGGTACACCACTCCAACGCGGTTCGACCAATATCAAGGACGCACTGGAGTACATGCTTGCTCTTCACCGCGGAAATGGACGTACTCCAGAACGGAGCTGTCTCTTGGCAAGGCATTTGAGTATGGTAGAGAGGGGGCGACACAGCACCTGATTCTTCCCTGGCCGTTGAACAGAGTGCAGACGGGAATGCGTTTATGATATCGCAGCTGCCGTTAGTCCTTGGCATTACAAAGAGGCACAGTAAGAAGGAAAGGGCAAGCCACACCCGGAGCGCCTGCCCTATGACGGGTCTACGGAATGGAATCAAACCTATGTAAACCCAACGACAACTCGGAATGGCACGTGAATCCGGTCGTGGTCCGATGTTTGAAGGCTCCTAATTGGCTTGATATAGCTTTGGCCGCCGACAAATGGTGCGCGTGTTGCAGATGGCAGTTTGCCTCGATCCAGATTGATCAAACGCGAGCCAGAAAATCGCCACGTGCAGAGATCGACTCGGAACGGCCTGTGTGTTTGGTAAACAGAGGAGGTGCCGCAAATGGAAGCCCAGCTCGAGAGTTCAGCGTGGTTTTCGGCCTCGTAGCATGAACCTGGACGTGTCCCATTATCAGAGCTGGCAGTTCCGTTCCAGCAGAGATGTGCATTCTCTGGCGCTACTACTGATCCAGCAAACTCAACCGACGTCCTCAATTGTGCGCTGTAGGTTCACAGCCCGACTTTGATAGCGCGAATCAAGCATAATCTTGATGAGCATGTGAAGTGCAGTATGCTCGAGACCAAGCAAGCCAAGACACGAAGGAAGCTCTGCGAGACGGCGACCCGGTTGCTTCTCCGGAGGAAACTTCTGCGGGGAGGTCTAACGGAGATTAGCTAGGATCTAGTACGGCTCACCTTACTAAAAGTCTGGCTTACCTCCGCTTTAGCGTCGGTCACTCCCGCTGCGCATATAAGTTTTTTAGAGATAAGTTAACTTATCTTACCTTATACTACTATAGATACTACGTATATATAGTAGTATTACTATACGTACGTAAGGATAGACGCAATATAGGTATAGATAGATAGAATAGACCTAATCTACTATAAAGACGAACGAACGGAAGCGTATAGAAGAATTAAAGACAACCTAAATATAGTACGTATTACGTATATTTAGACGTACGTTTAGGCGTATATACTTATCTATATATATAGCTACCTATCCGTTCTCTAAAGTACCTTTATAAAGGCCTATCGATATTGTTTATTAAGGACAATATCGTCGTACCTAAGTACCTATA
>JAKLLW010001098.1:0-18920 GCA_022814695.1 Neocatenulostroma microsporum | reverse complement strand
AGGAAACCGAGTTTGGCAGCTAAGTAGGCGCACACACACAACATGTTTCTTCGCTATAGAGCACCCTCTGGCCGCCTGTAATACCCTGAGGCTCGAGGACATTGGAGTATGCCGCCCTTCTCTTTGATCCTGAACAAAAACGGAGTTGCCGTATTCGTTGGCAAGTGCTTTGCGGCCACAGCAGCTTTCCGAGTACTCACATACAGCCTAGTCAGCTATCCAGACAGACTTGCGGCGAACATGCGGGGACGACTTGCGATAGGTCGAAAGGCGACAACGGCTTCCGTCAGCGGTCCTTACTCCATCACATATGCTGGCTGATTGCTGCGGGAATGGTTTGTCGTAGCTGGGAATGGCGATCAATCTGCTGCTCAGCTTGCAGATGAGGCGTACATGGCGGCCGTTCAAGCCAGGTTCCCGCCTCGAATGCCTCTCTGCAGGTGTGCAGCATCTATCGCTTCGCGCGACCATCATATGCTCAACTTCCGTTCTCCATACCTTCCATCTCGTCCCCTCCCTCCGTTCCACTCTCCTCCTCGCTTTCACACCACTCAAGCTGGCAGTCGACATGCTCGCATGCGCGAACAGTAACAGCAATCCCGCCCTCCCGTACTGTGAGGATAGGGTTGGTATATGAGCGCTGACCTCGATGACACCGACATCCGGACCAGCCACTCCGCAAGAGTTTGGCAACCTTCCGTGCAACCACCTCCATGCACTCTCGATCAGCAGAGCGGACGATGAACTCAATCTTCTTGGTGTTTTCTCCTCCAGCCATGTGGTAAACGAGTGACTTTATGAACGATGCCAGTTCCCCTCGTTCCTTGCACTTGAGACGGGTTTCCCAGGAATCTGCGACATAGTCGGCTTTACGACCAGACCAGCCAATGTCAACGCACCTCGGGCAAGCTTTCTCGAGTACGTCTATCGTAAGGAAGGGCTCCGGGTATCTCAGGCTCAGGCCTTGGAGCTCGGTCATGAGGTCGTCGGCTCCTACGACTATGCCACTTGGGTGCGTGCCAGTTGGGTCCATGTTACTTTGGGGGTGTCTCGTCGTCGTTGTCGTCTTCGTGGTTGGGTTCGTTGGGTCAATTGAGGCGGCTCGTGCTGACTCCTGAGGTCTTCCTAGCGCTTGGTAACTACGTAGTATGGACGGTCGTGCAGATTCCGATGATCTGCTTGATGCGGTGTAAGCCTCCATATAATGCGATCTATGCAAGATGAGGACATCGAGTCACTGCGTCTCTCTCTATGAACTGTCCTCATCGCTCGTTACGATATGGTACGTTTATTCCACATCATGGCTGCCAACGAAACCGGTTGTTCTCACGATGGGTTGCGAGCTTTCTTACACTGTACCTACAGCAAAGTCAACCAGTCACTTCAGTAATATCAGTCATACCTTCCATATGATGTTCCAAGACGTTGCTGCTTCCCGCCTCTCACGAGTGCACATTATGCTCGCCCTACCAGAGCTCTATACGACTGCTGGAAATCGCAGACCTATCTGAGGAGCTCATAGAAGTCGGTCAACAGTCTCCTATCACCTATGTGCCCGTGAGGTACCGACAGAACGATAAAACAACCCCACTATCAGCTGTGCTGTCTGTGATTAACCCAAAGGGTAGAGTGTTTCGGTTCACCCATGGTACTGGCTCTGTCGTCTCCCGAAGTTTGATGCACACACGACAACTCCTAGAATTCTATCAGGCGCCAGCTTTACAAAAACTGCATTGCCCTTTCGCGGTCCGCCTAGCAATACCGTACATCCCTCAGATTACGCCATGGCATGCCTCAGCAGCGTGAGCAGCATCCTTTCCGATCTGGCTCGCTTGAGCATTGTGGATCGTCTACTGGCGTCCGGGGCTGTGACGACCACCACGGTCGTTCCCAAGACAGTCAATACGGAAGCCTCCACGATGGTCCCAACAGCCGACCCATCTGCCTCGAAAGCGGCATCCTCAGCAGAGCCCACTTCTGCTTGGAGGTGGCGATCTGGACAGTACGCACCGACTACGAACGCCGAGGACGCATTGGTCGAGCAGGTGGCAAATCAACTTCGCAGCGGGGCTGCAGCTTTGCGTGCGGCGTCTGAGAAGTTCAATAAAGCGGTTGTCCAGTATATGGTACGAGATCAAGCAATGCCTGAGACGACAGATGCGCCTGAGATGGCTGCAGCGAACACACCTACTACTCCCGCCGAAGGTTTCGTTGTTGCGGCGTGGAAGCAGTGCCGCATTAGGGGAGCGAACCGGACGTCGAACCGGGACATGCTGGAATATAGGAGAGTCGTAGCCAGACATCGAAGGCGGCGACCTACAGTCGAGATTTCAACGGTGCCGGAGTCGGAGCTACAAGCAGCACCTGATGCCTCGACATCGAGCGACGACCGGACTACGCCCCAGCAGAGCCACTTTCTGGGCGGCATGATGATTAGTATGGCATGGGCAAGTGCCACCGTCATGCTCTGCATCCTCTCCCCTCAAGCCAAGGGCGTTCCGCTCCCCTTCCTGGTCGGGTTCATGGTTTACATGGAGCTACTGGAGAACGGGAGCCACATGGTCCAGACTGTCATCAAGTACGTCGATATATCCTGCAACTTGACCAAGAAGTATAGCGGTGTGGTTGCCCGAGTCGGCGGGAAGTATACAAACGCCTTCTGTGTGGGTGTGAGAGCTGGTCTTGCGGCCGCGATGGAGGAGTACAATGCGAAACTCGCTTCTACGGCAGGAAGGAGGGGGCAGTCCACCGCTAATGTACTTCCCTGGGTGCCCGGGCCGAATCAGTCAGTCACTAGCACATGGGATACACTCATCTGGAAAGGAGGTCTTAATCTCATCACCACTCTGGCCTTCGTCCCTCTGCTTGGCTTTCTCTGGCTCCATGGAGTGCCGCTCGATTCAGTACTCGGCTCAATGGTCGGCACTATGCTAACCATGATTACCCTCAAGCTGTGGGAACACCATGGGATGATAGCCCGGACTATTGTCAAGTACGGCAACTCCGTATACGCCGGTCATCAGGCCTGGGGACCGGCGTATGTTGAACGAATGACCAAAGAGCTTCAAAGACCCGCCGTACCGGCGCCAAGCGAACCAAGTAAGGCGACGGCGGAGACCGAGGAGGCCCTAGCTGAGCAGTCCGTACACCGAAGGCGAGTGCTGGATGATGGTCACAAAGACTTGCCCGCGCGCCAGCCGAATCCGCAATATATGCAGCAATTGAGGCAGAATCAGCAGATGCTTCGGATGCAGTACTCCACTGGCAAAGATGAAAACGAGATGTTGGATAAGACGCCGCCGACGGAGTTGACGAAGGAGAGTCCTGTGGATGCTCCTATGGTTCACTTCTCCGGTGGCGAGACGTATCACTTGCCACAGGAGTCACAGGAGTACCGTGCGAACCAGCAGCGTCCTACGCAGAAGGTTTCGGACAGTGAGGGCAAGGAGTCGGAGATCGATGAAGTGGTCTCGCAAAACCGCCATTTGACAGCTCGTCTCCAAAAGGAAAGTCCTGGGAGAGAGTTCCGGGCTCGCGTGCGGGCGTACAACGATCGCATTCGGACAGCTCGCCGCCAGGCTTTCGTACCGGAGACGGAGAAGGCCGAGGAGGAGGACGAGGGTTTTGAGATGGTGGATGTAGCGGATGCAGAAGCATAGTTGGTCGGCTCGAGGGCCAGCGAAAACGATGTAGAGGTACAGAAAACAATGCCACGGGTGTCCCTTGTGAGCGTGGGAAGGCGATCGTCAAATGCAATGCACATCGTTTTTGTCGTACGACCTCAGATACGGCAAATGAACACCGCGAGGCAGCAGCAATAACAGGTGAAGTACGCGATGCATCCGTAGAGCTAGCTGCATCCAAGTTTTGTGCAGCGATAGACTCTCTTCCATCCGACCCGACGTTGGGGGCAGGACCCACTCAGTCTTCCCAAGTCCGCGATTGCGTCGCCATATACGGCAGTGTTTCGACTCTTATGGCCTCATGTTCCCGCGGTGCCGTTGTCTGCGCAATCCTGATGCGCACACTGCAACTCCTGGGAAAAGGGCAGGCAGCCAAAGGTACAGCAGCCGCACTGCGAAGTCCACGCAACACCATTCACAACAGATCATGGCTTTCAATCAGCTCTTTTGGGAGGCCCTCTTGTGGCCAATACCGGTACCCAGTATGCTTTCATCACCGGCGGCGGACACGACCACCACTGTCGTAGTCACTGTTCAAAGCCAGCCCACTCCAACCAGGCTCAGCGCAGTGGGTTCGATTACCGCTCCAACACCTGATTCGTTCACCTCGACAGCGACTCCCTCGACCGAATCGACAGCTACTGAGGCCCGTTCAGCGGAAGACACACCCAAGACAGCTGTGAACTGGCGGATGGCGACCGAAAATTTGCGGAGAGCAACCGAGAGGTTGCGGGCGGTGAACGAGGAGCTCAGAAGAGGGTTACCCAGTGATTGGGCAGCTAAACTGCCACGGCGCACGCCAGCTGAGCCTCAGCAGCCGGCCACGACGCCTACGCCCGGAGCCCAGAGCGGCACTACCATTGCAGCAACCCCTACTCCCTATGCAATAGACCCTTGCGTTGAGCTCGAAGGCAGGACAGTACACGTCGTAGGTAGCCACGGTTATCGTGTCGAAGCCAACAGGGATACTTTCGACATTGCCAATGCTCGATGGTCTGCTGACTCCGTTCTGGACTGCTTCAACATCTGCGACCAGTCGTCGCGGTGCCTCGCGTGGACCTTTGTTCGGGCGGACGCATCCGAACCGGCTGGCACTTGCTATCTCAATGGAAACGTTACTCAAACTGTCCCGAGCCATTTTGGGACATGCTCTGCGTTCAAGGTGAATGCGACTGCGTCGGTGGTCGACTCGAGCGGTACCGCAACTGAGGCCCATACCGGCGCGGCCAGAGATGTCACACAACAGCGCGAGCTCCCTAGCTTGGCTCGTCTGGCTTTCGTCAGCCTCGTCATATACGCTGGTATTTGCTACCTGGTCTCGCGGTATCCTTGCGGTTTGACGGCACCCCGAAAGTCTTCCCAGAACAAACAGGGCAACGAGCAGGGCAGCGAGATGGATCCGGCGACAACATTGAAAATGCCCATGCTGCCACGAGGATTCAAGGGCTGGTGCTCACGCTTCATACTTGTAATTCAGTGCTTGGCCCTTGGTACCTTCGTGCTTATCCTCATCCGAGATTCGGATGTTTCGCTTCTTTTGCTAGCGATGGGGCTCGCAGGGGTGGTTCAATCTGAGCTGCGCAACCACATGGACACCATAGATCGGTATATCGAGAGATGCGCCTCCGCCGCAAGGGCAGTCGTCGGAGCAGCCATCGCGGCTGGAAGAGACCAGATTACCGCAGGCTTGGGCTTCATGGTGATGGCCAGAATGGGGTGGGTACCCTGGCAGCAAGGAGCCACAACATTGCCAGCTCAGACTCCGAATACGGGGCAGCGGATTAAGAAGATCTCAGCTGAGCGATGACAGGAGCTAGAGCGGGAGGTCGACACTGCCAGGGAGCCAGAACAGTCGAAGGGTGCCGAAAGCGCAAGGTCTTCGACACCTGATAGCCTCGCCGGCCGTTCGACATCTCAGCAACAGGCTCAAGAAGGGTCCGCGCCACCACCGCAACCAGAGTTTACGGACTTGGTGACTTGGCTCGATGCCGCTCGAGCCGAACTGCTCAGAGCTCAATAGCGCGTGCAGAGGACAGCCGACTACTTCAAGCGTGGAGCCGAGCGAGCACTGCCAGGGACTGGAGGAGGGTGGATTGAGAAGACCCTTAGCGCGCAGAAGGATGTTGACAGTTTCGAGCGGCTGTTGCGGGAGTATCCTGAAATTCGGGAGCGGGTGCGCGAGCCTTTGCAGGTGCCAGATGAGGAGGAAGGATTTGAGGTGGTGGACGTAGTGAATGAAGAGTCGTATACGGTTATGCCACGACCGTGGAGGGCCTGCGTGGGCTGAAGTAGGCGTTGCTATGATAAGCTTCCATGGACCAGGTTAGGTGCAGCGTAGAGTCTTCAAATCGTATAGTCGAAGACAACGCGAATTACTCCAGCTAGGCAGAAAGCTCGCTGTTCAGTAAATGTTGTCAGACCGAAATGCATTGGCAGACTGTCCTCCACGCTCCGCTCCACTTGGCCCGGCCTACTCAACCTTCCCGTATTCCTTCCTGACATGATCAAGATGGAAGAACGGGTCTCCAGACCCCAAGACCGGCAGTGTTTCAACACCATCCACGGTACCGGCCATGCCGGCAAGCCGAGCCATGTCTTCTGCAAGGCCCAGGTGCGCACAAGCTATCTTCGTCCTAAAAGCTGTGATTAAACGCCAGCAGGCATAAAAGCCTTCGCCCTTCTCCGTGTGAAGTCCATACAGCGGCACCACCCTCGACACAGCAAAGCACTCACCAAGACTCCACCCACCAACCCACCCTCTAACCCAAGCATTATGACGACTTATACGTGGGAAATTCTGCCCACAAGGCCCACCATAACGTCCACCACCACCATAATGCACACCGAATGGACCACCGTACCTGGCATAACATCCACCATAGTGTCCACCATTCCGACCACCGTTACGAACACCATAAGAATCTGCAGAGCATGTACAGCGAATCCAACAGCAGCCTTCTCAGAAGCGACCCTACGACCGGAAAGTGTGGCGGCTGGCGGTGGTTCCGTCGCACAAGTGCAGGGGCTAGCAGACTTTTTCCTAACGTTTGTCGCTTTCGTCTCTTTCGCAGCCTTCAGCTTCATGCTTTGGAATTGGTGCCACGCACTCTGGCTCGACTATCAGCGTGCGAAGGCGAAACGAGCGAAGAGGGCAAGGAAGAAGAAGGCGCGGAGGACGAGGAAGGCGGAGCAGAGGAAGGCGCGGCAGAAGAGGAAGGCGGAGCGGAAGGAGAAGGGGAAGGAGCTCGAGGAGGATGCTGGACAGGATGCTGAGAAGGGTGCTGTTAGGTGTGCGAGGCGCGAACGTGCGCTAAGGGATGCCGAGGGCTGTGGGTTGTTACAGACGTACGCTGCGGTCTGGGAGGGCGCACAGCAGGATGCTGAGGGGTATGCCGCGAATCGGGACGGGTTCGCGATGCTAGACGTGCCGAGCGAAGAGGAGGGTGCGCAAAAGGATGCCTCGGAAAATATCAAGACCGATGACGGGTTCGAGATGCTAGATGGGTTTGAGATTGTGAATGTGCCGAGCGAGGAGGCGTAAAGATGGCCCATCCCGAGATGTTCGAGAGGCGTCTTTACGGATTGCCACAATATAGCTTAGCTACTACGAGCTTCGCGTGACAAGGTTTCCTACAAACTAAACCTCGTCCTAACCTTCTCATCCCCAGCCTTCCACTCCCACTCCTGCCCACTCATCCTCTGAATCCCCTTATCCACCCGTCTCAACTTCATAGTAAACCTCGGCCCTATCTCCTGCAGCCCAGCCCGGATCTCTTCCGCCCCCTTCATCGGCTTTCCATCTGCTCCCTGGATGACTTTCTCTGTTGCGCGCTTATCCCTGAACACGTATCGATGCCGCCGGAAGAATATATAATCTCTCTGGTTGTGTAAGGTAACAACCTGCCGCCCTTGGATCTCTGGGCGAGGAGGGAAAAGGGATTTGAAGAGGTGTGCAGTGAGGAGGCCGAGGGGCGTACGGAAACCGTTTAGTATTAGTTCGGGAAAGTGGTTTGTGGGACGGCCGTGGCCGGGGATTTTGGAGCCTTCGATCCAGTTTGATATACTGAAGTGGAACATGGGGCCGATGGGGAGGTGGACGATGTCCAGGCCTTTTGGTTTTTTGCGCTCTTCGGTTAGGATTACCACATGGGTGTAGTCTTTGTTGGAGGCGTATTTGCAGATCTCGCGGATAGAGTATTTGTAGCTGTGGTGGTGGGCGGTCCGTTTGATGTAGGTTGAGTTGGGGAAGAGGGAGGTGAGGAGTTGGGCTTCCCAGTGAAGGGTGCTGTTTATGGAGGTGGTGATGAGGACTTTGGGGTCCTTGTCGGTGGGGATGTTGAAGAGGGAGGGGAAGCGTTGGATTAGTGCTTCTGGTGTTAGATTGAGGTCTGTTGCTGTTGTTGTGGCTACACTGGCAACGGCGGAAGGTGCTTCGCTGGGCGCGCGGTCCGGTGGCTCTTTCCCTGCATCATCTGTAGGGTCTTCCTCTGAATCCGAGCCAAGCATGCTGTCTATCTCGTCCGCATCCTTGTCGTCGTCTTCTTCACCATCCTCCTCTTCCTCTGCAGCTGCCCCCACCTCTACACCTGTCACGGCAGCCGGCTCCTTATCATCCTCAACCTCCTCCAAATGATCTTCGGGCACAATCTCCTCCGGCTTCTGCTCCTCTACCTTCCGTCTCTTTAGCGGGTTCAGCACATCCACACTCAAGCCCAACCTCCCCTCCGCACTAGATACTATCGTGCCGTCCACGTTCGACTGGTCCCACGTCCGCTTACTGTCAATCGTGAGCGGCACATTCTTCGCTCTGCGCGCTTCTCGTAGCTGCGGGTTCTTGTCTTCCTGTCTCCGTCGCCGTAACCTCTCGTCTCGTTTTGAGGATTCCTTCTGCTTTTTGGTTTTGAGGTGTTGCTCTTGTCGCTTTTGCTTGTTGCCGATTTTGAAGGGATCCCTGGAGGAGGCCATGGTGGGCGATCTGTATACACTTTGCGACAGAATGTGCTTCTCAGCGAATGCTCGTAGATCTCGAACCGAGCTCGAAGTCGTCTCGAACTTTTTTGAGAAAGCGGAAGCAGTTCCGCAGAGCTTCAAAAAGTTGAAACGTGACTGCAGGCCCGCGACAAAGAAGTTTGGTGATACAACCTCCATTGCACCACCCCGACGGAAACGATATAGCACGAAAAGGTCATCCGGCGAAGAATACTTCTGGCAGAGTTTGACACCGACTACGTGGCCTTAACCTGATACACAACACCGCAAGCGCCATTGACTCACGGTATATGTCCGTTCGCCTTGGAGTCATTGGGAATCGGATACTTAACCTACTTTCAACTGCAAAACATACGACAACACCTACTGGTCCACAACAGATACTCCGCCTCCCCAAGCGAGCTGGATCTCAAGTAGCTGGGCTACGCCACTTCACTTCTTCTCCACCAAGGCCGCGCTTTCAACTGCAAACCAAGACCCGGGAAACCTCTACCAAGATGACGACCGAATACAGGACCCGTACGGGACAGGAGTTCAGCCGTGATGCCTTTGAATCCCTCCTCAAGCGCAAGGTCTTCCTCTGGCAGTCTTTCGAACCCTACGGCGCTGTCAAGGGCCTGTTCGACTATGGACCACCACTCGAGAACTTAGAAGCCGAAGTCATCTCCATATGGCGGGACCACTTCATTCGACACGAGAAGATGATGGCTCTCAAGTGCTCTATGCTTACACCCTACAACGTCCTCAAGACTTCTGGGCATGTCGACAAGTTCGCGGATTACATGTGCAAGGACCCCAAGACTGGTGAGATCTTGAGGAGTGATCATCTCATCAAGGACGTCATCGAAGCGAGACTGAAGTCAGACAAGGAGGCACGTGGTGAGAAGATCGAGGACGCGGAGGAGGACCCGAAGAAGAAGAAAAAGCAGAGTAAGGCTGTGAAGCAAGCTGTCAAGCTCGACGATGCTGTACGGAAAGTATATGAGCACCTCCTCGCCACTCTGGACGACCAAACTGGTGATGACATGGGTGCTCTGATCAAGAAGCACGACATCCGTAACCCTGGATCCGGCAACGAAGTCGAGCCTCCGGTGTCCGTCAACCTCATGTTCCAAACGCAGATCGGTGCTACCGGCAAAGAGCCAGCTTTCCTCCGACCAGAGACCGCTCAAGGGCAATTCCTGTCTTTCCAGAAACTCCTCGAGTTCAGCGATGGACAACTACCAATGGCGAGCGCCTCAATCGGCTACTCCTTCCGCAACGAACTCTCACCTCGCTCTGGTCTCCTTCGCGTACGAGAATTCCTGATGGCGGAGGTCGAGCACTTCGTCGACCCGGACTCTGGCAAGAAGCATCCCAAATTCGCGACTGTCAGGGATGTCGAGCTCCCACTTCTGGACCGGGAAACACAGACAAAAGGTGGCAGCACACCCACAGTCACCACGATCGGTAAAGCAGTCGACTCCGGTCTCGTGAATAACGAGACATTGGGGTACTTCTTGGTGAGGATCATGCTCTTCATGCGCAAGATTGGCATCGACCCACAGAAGCTTCGTTTCAGACAGCACATGGCGAACGAGATGGCCCATTACGCTGCGGACTGCTGGGACTGCGAATTACTGAACAGCTATGGATGGATCGAATGTGTCGGTTGCGCTGATCGTTCTGCTTACGACCTGTCTGTGCACGAGAAGGCCACCGGGACATTCTTGAAGGTGAGGGAGCCGCTCAAGGAGCCGAAGAAGGTGGAGGAGTGGACGGCTACGTTGGACAAGAAGAAGTCTGGGCCTAAGCTGAAGAAGGATCAATCGAAGGTTGAGGCTGCTCTACGTGACCTGACCCAAGACTTCCGGGAGAAGCTTTCTCTGACTATGGAGAAGGAGGGCAAGGTTGAAGTCCCCGTCGCCGATATGGAGGGTGGCAAGGCGGTCCTGGACAAGGAGATTGTGTCCTTCGCAAAAGAGACTAGGACGGAGACTATGAGGGAGTACACCCCGAACGTCATTGAGCCGTCGTTCGGTGTGGGACGTATACTGTACTCTCTGATGGAGCACGTTTTCTGGAGCAGAGAGGGCGATGAGGCGAGATGTGTAAGTCCCTTCTCATCGCATTCGAAGGGGCATTGGATCGCTAACGTGAATGCTTTTAGGTAATGTCTTTCCTCCCCACCATCGCGCCGATCAAAGTCCTCGTCGTACCCTTACAGAAGGACACTCGTTTCGCTCCACTCATCCAGGAACTCGAGACCCGCCTGGACGAAGAACAGCTTTCGTACAAGGTCGACCAGTCTGGCGTCAGCATCGGCAAGCGCTACTCGAGGAACGATGAGCTCGGTATCCCATGCGGAATCACCATCGACTACGAGAGCTTGGAGGGTAAGGGCTTCACGTTGAGGGACAGGGATAGCACGAAGCAAGTCCGCGCCAGCCTTGACGAGATTTTGGGCGCTGTCGTCAAGATGTGCAAGGGTAAGGAGACGTGGGAGGATGTTGTTAAGCGACTTCCTGCTTTTGAGAGTAAGGAAGAGTAGGTCCCTAATATGTCATGATGCGGATCACGCGGTTGTCGCGGCGAGGGCGGAGGTCTATTCGGCGAAGCAGAGCTGTGTAATGCCCGCATCACTGTGTTCGCCTGGCATCTTGGGCTCGATGAAACGTCTTGCGGGATAACGTCAGGCGGCTCTACGAGTGTGCCTGATTGACGATGCCTCTGTGTAACGGTGGCGCAAAGCATTGGTTGGCAGGTCCCTGGCCCACGTGCATGGTTAAGGTACGGGGAACTGCGGTCCTGAGAACGGAGCAAAAGCGTGTGAACTGCATGGAGAGCATGTATATCAGCGAGTGACAACCACACAGCGGAGATGCAGGCTGCATATGCCAGCACATCACTCGTTGGGGGAGATGGCTGGGGGCTGCGGCAGAATGCGTCACTGCTTTTTCGCTTCGCTTGCTGTGTGTGTAGGTAGTATAGCCTAGATGCTCTCATCTTACCAACTACACCATCGTATCGTATCTATTCTCGCTCGACGTTCTCTGTAATTCTGTATTCACTTCATCTGTTGTTATTGATAGTTGCACCCAACCCACACACGGTCCGCTTTCCGCTGTTCGGCGGCCACCCGCGTCCCAAATCCCAGCTCGCTTTCCCGCCAAGGCAAAACTCCACGTCTTCATCTCATTGGCCTCACTCCAGCATCCAATAGCAAGGCGACAATTCCATCGACTGGCGGACGGGCGCGATTGGGATGAACAAGGTACGCCATTGTTGACACACTTTCAGCCTCGCCATTGAGATGTCAAGCAACATGGCCGGGTCACGGGTGCCATACGTCGTTGCTGACCCCATGAATCAAGTAGGTTGCTTGCTCGTCACCGCCATTCGACGAGAAAGCATCGCAGCGCGGTCTGTTGGCGTGCTGCTCACCGCGATCGCATACGTCACGGCCATTGACGCGAACGACTTCGACTTCGATCCATTGCGCGCGCAGTCTGGTTGAAGACGGTACCGCATGAGCGCATTGCGTAGGATTCAGTAATCATGCAAGCGCCTTACGGCGGGATACCGCAAGCCCCAGCCCCGGCAGCGGCACCAAGACGGTATGATGGTAAGAACGGGATGCCGATGTATGATGCGGCGCATGGAGGACACTATGGGGCGAGTGCGAACATAGCTGCGCAAGGGCATGCGCCGCCGCCGGAGACGTTTACGGGACATTGGGCGAATGTGAGTCGCAGAGCGCAGTGGATGAAGCTGCAATGGGGATTGGAGACGATGCTAATGGGACGATAGGTCTCGCAAGGTCTGAATGGGACTTACCGCGACATTCTCAATACCTACTGGCAGAACCAGGTCACGAAGCTGGAGACGGAAGAGCACGATTATAAGCTACATCAACTTCCGCTCGCACGGATCAAGAAGGTCATGAAAGCGGATCCGGAAGTTAAGATGATCAGCGCTGAGGCGCCTATACTGTTTGCCAAGGGGTGTGATATCTTCATTACGGAGTTGACGATGCGCGCCTGGATACATGCGGAGGAGAACAAGCGTCGGACGCTTCAGCGAAGTGATATCGCGAGCGCACTGGCAAAGAGCGATATGTTCGACTTCCTGATCGACATCGTACCACGAGAAGACGCGACACCGCAGCATAAGAGGCGACCGGAGTACACACCCGTCGGCACCTACACCGTCCCAGACCCCTCTGGTAGCACGGCAGGCAGCTCAGCAACGATGGTGCCGGGACAAGAGCAAGGTGGACCGCAGATGGGAGGACAGCCAGAGTTCGCAGGCATGGAACAGCAGCACATGCAACCCCAGCAACCTGGCCCTTACCAACAGCAACAAGGGATGTACCCGCCTCCAGCTCCACCCCAGCAGCAATACGGTGGCCAGCCGCAGATGTTCGATCCGAATATGTACGGCCAGCAGCCGGTAGGTTACGGAATGGTGCAGCAGCAGATGCCTCAGGTATGTCGGCCCCATGATTGAGACAGACCGTTAACAGCGGTGTGCGTGTAGAGACGCGATGATGAGTTCGGCCCTTCTGACTTATCTCGCTATAAAATATAGATGTATCAACAGCCCCCGCCTCCGCAACAACAGCAGCACCAGCAGCAGCATCCTGGGCATCCTCAACATGGTGGGCAGATGCCGGGAGGGCCTTATAGGCCGCAGGAACAGGGCGGGCAGGTGGAGGATCCGGATGCCGAGGGCGAACAGGATTACGGCGGGAGTGGTTAGGTACCTCTCTCCTCAGTGGTTCGGTCGGTCTATGGTGTTCGGGGATGTGAAGCTGGTGTTGGCCTTGATCCTGCGTTGAGTGGCGGCGCAGTCGGAGGACGTAAGGACGACGGGGATGTGGGAGAGAATATCACTGTTACTCGTCCCAGGTTTGATATTGAAGAGGAAGAGGAAGAGGACGATACTATCGTTGTGATGCGACCGAAGAAGCGGCCGGTTAGGGTGAAGGGCAGGAGACTTCTCCGGAAGGACTCCAAGATCAAGAAGTGACGACGGGGAACAGGACCATGAGCGGCGCATGGGCTTTTGCTGGGTTGAGGACAGAATGATTTACTGCATACCCCCCATACTGAAAGCGCTCTCGGAGTTCAGCATACATACAGAATACCTTTAACAAATCACGGAACCATTAATCTCGCCTTCCATCATCCCACGCTTCACTGAGCGGTCAGTAGATGTATATGCAGCCTCATCACCACCTCAACCCACTGATCTGCATGTGCCTGGTGCCCACTGCCTGAGGCTGACTAGGCTGAGTGGAGCTTGGGGCAATCGAGAACTGGACCCCTCCATCGCCAAGCTGGCCCCGCAGCCGCTCCTCGAATGGACTGTATGTGTGCGACATACAGCAGTAGCTTGACTTTTGTTTCTCACCGACAGCTTGCACTTCCTTCTGCCACTCCAAGGACATCTCGAGCTTCGTTTCACTACTCTCAACCACTCTTTTCACACCAAAACCTCAAAGACTTCCACACACAACCGTCAAGATGAAAGCAGGTGCGGGGTACCACCAACAACTCAACAAACACAAACGAAGAACCTGTTGAGCTGATATTTGAGTGAACGAACAGTCGTCGCAGGTGCAGCTGGTGGCATTGGCCAGGTACGATATCACCGACCCTCACTCCTCAACTCACTTTGAACAGCATACCCAACCTTAATACTTCCAACCGTATACTGACACCAAACGTCATAGCCACTCTCCCTCCTCCTCAAGGCGTGCCCACTCGTCGACAAGCTCGCCCTCTACGATGTCGTCAACACCCCAGGTGTCACGGCCGATCTCTCCCACATCTCCTCCATCGCCCAGATCGAGGGATACTTGCCAGCCGACGATGGCATGAAGAAGGCGCTTGAGGGTGCGGACATTGTGGTTATTCCTGCTGGGATTCCTCGTAAGTTGTCATATCTCTTTACATACTGTTGCGAAGCGGGCGTGGGAGTGATCCTGAGATCGGAAAGGAGAGGGAGAGGGAGAGTATGATTGGGAGCGGCAGTGGATGCGAAGGTAGGCTTCAGATGATTGCCGGTACTGACACGCTACGTGCGACACACAGGCAAGCCAGGCATGACCCGCGACGACCTCTTCAAGATCAACGCTGGTATCGTCAAGGGCCTCATCGAGGGTTGCGCCCAGCACTGCCCGGACGCCTTCATCCTCGTCATCTCCAACCCGGTCAACAGCACCGTTCCCATCGCCGCCGAGGTCCTCAAGAAGGCCGGCAAGTTCAACCCGAAGAAGCTTTTCGGCGTCACCACCCTCGACGTCGTGCGTGCCGAGACGTTCGTCCAGAGCATCACCGGCGAGAAGGACCCGGCGAAGACCGTCATCCCGGTTATTGGTGGACACTCCGGTGAGACGATTGTGCCGTTGTTCAGCATGGCGAAGCCGGCGGTGAAGATCCCGGAGGACAAGCTCGATGCTCTGACCAACCGTAAGTTTCACTCCAGCCCCCAACACTCCCCTCCAAGCTGACTTGTTATGACAGGCGTCCAATTCGGCGGTGACGAGGTCGTCAAGGCCAAGGACGGCGCCGGTTCCGCCACCCTCTCCATGGCCTACGCTGGCTACCGCTTCGCCGAGAAGGTCATGAAGGCCGCCAAGGGCGAGTCTGGCATCGTTGAGCCGACCTTCGTCTACCTCCCAGGTGTGCCAGGCGGTGAGGAGATCGCCAAGGAGACCGGCTGCGAGTACTTCTCCGTCCCAGCCACGCTCGGCAAGGACGGTGTGGAGAAGGTCGAGAACATCGTGGGCAAGGCCAACGACTATGAGAAGAAGTTGCTCCAGGCGTGCTATGACGGGCTTAAGGGCAACATCAGCAAGGGGATTGACTTCGTCGCCAACCCGCCGAGCAAGTAAGTGCGCACATCTGCGTGCGACTGATGCTATGTGGAGAGGGCACAATGTGCAGAGGTGGGAGATAGGCTCTAGGCTGTCGTGCCTGGAGACGAGGGCACGCTTGACGAATGGCGATGCAGATATGAGACAAGGGTTTGAAATGTGTGCACATAGCTGGCTAGACAGTGCATAGCTTCACGACTTCAAAAGCTTCTCTGCTACTCGTTGAATGTCTCCTTCTTGCGTCCTCTGAGCGCTCATCGTCATCTCATGCTGCCCAGCTCCGCAAAGCTGCGCGGGCCCGACGCGGCGGTAGAGGACCTCAACGGCACCATCTGTGGCTGGTAGGTAGATGATCTGTGCCGGCCGTGATGCGCTGCGGGCTGCTTTTGAGCAACTGAACCTGTCATTGTGCTCTAATGGCGCACATATCGGTCAAAGGGGCTCAGGGTTTCGCACCCTTCGTTTTGATCTGGAAGGTGGCGATCGGGATCTCAGTACTCGTCGCCTCGACTGTGGCCTCCACGCCCATTCCTGCTAGTGCGCCTCGTATCACGCCGCATGGGAAGTACAGGTACTGTCTCTCATCAGCATACGGTCACACATGGTGCAGGGTATGGGGCTCACCGTTTGCGCTCTCGCCATGGCTTCATCCGCCGCTTTCATGCCTGCTCTCCGATCGACACTCATTCTACTGAGCGCTTGGAAGCGGTTGTCGGTCAAGACGAAGATGCCTCGATGGTTGGTCTTGAGATTATCGATTTGTTTTCGGAAGAAGAGGATCCAGAGGTCTTTGCAGATGAACTTTATGGCGTCTAAGGGTGTTGTTGGTCGAGGTTTGTTGACTGAGAACCTGCGAGACTCTTGTCAGACGTCGGGTTCCGGGTTGTGTGTTGGTAGTGAAGCAATGACCAGCATACCTACCGCTCAACCAGCCCTTGCCCTACTCTATACCCCATACCATCCAAACGGAAGAGCACCCCTTCCCTAGTCTCTTCGCTCATGGCTGGGAAGCCTAGGCTCGTGATTGTGCTCCCTTGCCCATCCCCTCCTGCCGCTGCCCCGGAGTCCTTAGCCGAGCCGTCCGTGACTGTGACTCCTGGCTGCGTCGAGTCTGCGCTTGATTGAGGTTTATGTCCAGCAGGTGTCTTTGAAGCTGTTCGATTGAAGAGCCGACTGCGCTTGTACTCGTCTTGCAAGGCTTGCTCGCGCGCGAGAAGTTGGTCTGTTATCCGTTGTGCTAGGGGCACGAGCTCGATGAGCAGGAGATCAAGGGCTGTGGCGGAGACTTTGGGGTTCAATGGGTCGTCGTCTGGTGGTTGTTGGGCAGGTCGAGACATCGTGGGAGGGAGCAGTACTGTCGATGTGGCGTTGGCTCGGCGATCAATGGTATCGCCGTGTCATGGGTATCTCCAATAAGGTAGCCTTTGCGTGGGAGAATGGCAATTAACTCAAGACGCTTCTCAAGCAATGCTCAATGCCAGACAGGAAGTGGAATGTGGACGAGAGTCGCCTTTCGATTGGCTATTGAAACACGGAAGCTAGCGGAGATCCAACTTGACGGACAAATTGTCCGCCAAATCCTCCAATCCTCTCGACGTCTGTCCGCTCTTCCGGTTTCATGCTCAGCTTCCGGGTCGGTATGGCATTGTAAGGTAGCTGACACTGGATACTCAGCAAGCAGCCGTGGAATTGAGAGATCGCCTACGACAAGCTGGCCAGGTTGTAGGTATGCTTTCCATTTTCCTTATCATGCAGCAAACAAGGTAGGAAAGCGACGTTCCATTGACCCCTCAGTCTCCATGCGACGATCCATGTACCATGACCGAGTCGGAAGGAGGTGGAAGAGCTGCAGGTACGGTGCCTGACAGTGATATGAGCTGTCTGTTCCTGCTGATCTGTTTTTGTTTCCGTCTGAACTACTCACCATGAAAGCCATACTGCTCGCCGGCTTGGCAGCGGCAGCCGTACATGCTCAGAACGATACAGGAACACACAATTACAACCTCATAGACCCATTCATCGGCTCCTACAATGGCGGTAACGTCTTCGTCGGGGCCAGCTTGCCCTTTGGCATGGCCAAAGCCGTGGCAGACGTCTCGGGTGCAGACACCGCCGGCTGGTCCTACGACTTCTCCAATGTGACTGGCTTTTCCGCCTTGCATGACGCTGGCACTGGTGGTCAACCCTCCATGGGGAACTTCCCGCTATCGGCACAGGTAGCCTGCCCAGGAGACAAGCTGGAGAGGTGTCAATTCGGGAGCAAGTACGAGCGAGCGGTCAGCTATCGGCCTGACAGCCCGAAAGCGAGACCCGGATATTTCTCCCTTGGCCTGGAAGATGGGTTGGGTGTTGAGATGACTGTCACAGAACATACTGCGCTCTACAACTTCTACTTTCCGTCGAATGGTACCAGCCCGCTTATGCTACTTGATCTCACCGATCTGCAAGACAGCAGACAGAATGCGAGCATCAGTGTTGATCCGACTACTGGACGTATGAGTGGCAATGGTACCTTTCTGCCCAGCTTCGGAGTGGGCTCTTACCAAGCCTACTTCTGCGTTGACTTCAAAGGCGCCTCTGTCCGCGATACAGGAGTCTGGGTCAACGAGAGGGCTGGAACAGAGCCAAAAGAGCTCTTCGTCAACCGGGGATACAGTCTCTACTACATCGAAGCTGGTGGCTTCGTACGCTTCCACAAGCCTACGAATGGCTCTACTATCCAGGCGAGAATGGGCGTGAGCTTCATGAGCACTGAACAAGCTTGCCGTAGTGCCGAAGAAGAGATACCGGACTTCGATTTTGATCACACCCTCACTGCTGCTGAAGATGCCTGGAAGACCAAGTTTAGCGGCGTCTCCATCACCCCAGGCGGAGCCTCGACGGGCTTGCAGAAGACGTTCTTCTCTGGTATCTACCGCACAATGATGTCTCCCCAGAACTACACTGGCGATCATCCGCTCTGGAAGAGCAATGAGCCGTATTTCGACAGTTTCTACTGTATTTGGGATTCCTTTCGGAGTGACTTTCCATTCTTGATCATCTTCGATCCGAAGGCTTTGACGCAGATGATCAGGAGTCTGCTAGATACGGTACGTATCCAATGGGTCTGAGCCCTGGAGGCCGTCTCAGGCACCTCAGAGTTCCCGCGACTTTTCGAGACATTCGCTTACCCTTATACCCATCGCTCCTTAGTACGTGCACCTTGGCTGGCTACCGGACTGTAGGATGCAGCTTTGTAAGGGGTATACCCAGGGCGGCAGCAACGCTGACGTGGTACTGGCGGACGCCTGGGTAAAGAATCTGACCGGGGGCATTGACTGGGAGCTTGCTTATCAGGCGGTAGTCAATGATGCCGAGAACGAGCCGTTTGACTGGGGCGTTGAAGG
>JAKLLW010001097.1:0-18929 GCA_022814695.1 Neocatenulostroma microsporum | reverse complement strand
GGCGATGCTCCGATGATGGAGTGCGTGTGATGATGAAGTCTTGCTGGTTGTGCAGCAGAAAACAAAGGTTGGAGGGATGTGATAGCCCAAAGCGTGAACTGCCCGTGTCACAGCGACTCGGGCGGTGAGCGAGCCGTGCGCAGTGAAGAGGGGCGGGGCAGACAGCATCACGTGTTGTGAAATGGAGAGCAGTGAATGTGACTGACTTATCCTCTTGGTGTCTCTACCACTCGACGACGGCCGCCTCCCAATGTATTCATTCCCCGTCGAGGCGTCTATCAGATCTTCCTGCTCTTTTTTCACCTTGTCCGCCCAGTCCTCGGGGCTCGAGTTCTCTGGCGACATGCTGCTGAGGTGAGCTGGCGCTGTGAGAGGAGGACGCTGGCTTATTCTCCGAGTGCGACTCGTATATCGGTACGCTGGATGTGCTGTGTGGTATCTTGGCTGGCGATGCGAGCAAGAGGGGATGTTGGAATGGTCAGGAGCAAGGTGTGCAAAGTGGTGGGCCTTCTTGTACTTGCACTTCTGCAAGGGGAGGATTCGAATCCCGGCGACATTTTCAAGCTTCCACGCTTCGTGCCTTCGCTTCGGTGTCCGAGGCATCGCCGCATCCCACGCACAACCAAGGTACCTTCACGAAACACAACAGTCACCGAAGAACGAACAAGGGTTGGGTATCTCGCAATGAGAAGCTCCCAGCAGACACGATCATCGTCGAAATCAGTCAGCCTTAACTCGTACAAAAGTTTCCGGTATCAAGTTACCTTACCCTCCGGCGCAAGATACGGCAACCGACACAAGACTACTGCAGTCCTATATACACCGACTATCCTAATGAAAGTAGAGATTGTACACTGGACTAGGGAAGACTGATGGCACCGTGTATCTACGGCACACCTCTCCCCTTCCTCGTCGCCTTCGCCAGCTCGCTCTGAGCCGTATTATCGGCATACCGCTGGTAGATCGGCAAATACTTATCCGTCTCGCTCGTCGTATTCTTGATGCTCGGGCGCTCTTGGACAGCTTTCTGCCATTGCCTCAGCCTCGACCATACTGCATCATCGGCGCCTGCTTGACCGGGTGCTGGCATGCCGAGGCCGCCTTTGAAGTGGTCGAAGACCCAGAGGCGCATCTAGTCGGCCATTATTAGCAAATATTCTCTCTGAGAAGTCGCAGAAGGATGATGCCTACGATCCATGGAGCCACCACGAAGTCAATCAAACTCGGTTCGCTCCCCAGGAAGGATGGTCCCTTCGGGTCCATCTCCTTTGCGAACTCTGCCAACTTGTCAAGGAACTCCTTCCTCACTTCCAGCAAGCCTTCTTTATCGTCCATAGGCTGGTATTGCAAGAAACGATGGAAAGCAGGAATGATTCTGCTAGTGCAAAAGTCCGTCCAGATCCGCGTCCTAGCCCTATCATATGGATCGTGCGGAAGTAGTGTTGGTCCGTGATCCGGGTAAGCATCTTCAAGGAACTCGCAAATCACTGTGCTCTCGTATAGTGGCTTGTTGTCGTACTGTAATGTCGGAACAAGACCGCGTGGGTTGAGCTTCAGTAGACTTTCTGGCTTGTGGTAAGGGTTCACTTCGATGTACTGATACGGAATCTTCTTCTCTTCGAGAACAGTCCAAGCGCGCTGAACGAAGGGACAGAACCATCCGGAGTAGAGCTTGAGTGGCTGTTCGGCTTGGTGGGCGTCTACGATGTCCTTCGCTGATCCGGTGGCGTGAGGGAAGAGATTGGAGTCTGGGTGGTCCTGCTTGGTTGCCATGATGGTGTGCAGAAAGCGTCCAACCAAGAATTACTGAGGTAGGAGCGGGTTTGAAGATATGCAGGTTGCGATCAAATACAGCTGTAGACATTACTACAGATCATCATATGTACTTCCATTATACGCTCTGATTGCGTGCCTGAGTTCCTGACGTATGCGGGGTATCGAAAAGTCATTGCGCCATTTCCCGAAACCCTCCCATCATGCTCCGAGCCTTGCAGCCTCATAGGCACCGCTATCTTTTATAACATATTCAGCCATCCAATCCCCATATGCTCGCCAGAAGGACACTGGCGGCCGCTGCAGCCCCTTCACACGTATCCAAAAGCTCGGAGAACCGCCGCTGTCTCAGAGACCGACGCTGCAGCAACATCACCAGCTTTCCGATACGCTGTGCTGATGACATAGCTCCTGGCGGCCGATACAGCGCCTCAAACTCCTCCGTGACGTCGTAGAAGCGCCGTCCTAGCCAGATCACATCGCCCGACAACCAGGCTTCACAAACTCCTCACCATATCTCATCGCCAAATCCTCCTTCTCATTCGCTTTCTGCCGCTTCTTCGCCTCCATTGGGAAGTACTTCTCCAAGAAGTCCATGGCTTCGAAGTCTATGTTGCGTCCATCCGCCTTACTGACGCTCTCAGCATTGCATGTGGGACATCGCTTGACGCCATCATTTTGCAGCTTGATAACGCATCGTATACAGTACAGCGAGCGGCAGCACCCCAAATTCACCGGTCTCCAAGCCATCTCGTAGCAGACAGGACAGTTCCAGTCATCGATTTGAGGCACGATCGAGAGTACCTTGGAGTTGATCTCGGCATACATATCTCGGGCGATACTGTTAGCGAAGCCTCCAGGACTGGTAGCACCTTTCTGGTGTGACGGAGGTAGTAATGCTGGGTACTTCGTCACTAAGTCCTTGAGGAAGAGCTTTCCTTCCAGATGGGTGCGCTTGTCGAACTTCTTCAGCACCTTTCTCATCGCTTTCGCTTGGATCTCCTGGAAGTGCATAATCTTTAGGATATCGACGTTCAGCTCCAGAAATTGCTTGGCGGCCTGCCTGGCCTGCGGCGTCTTCATCTTGGCTAGTAAACCAGTCTCTCGGAGTACCTTATCGTAAGCTTCCAGCCTCGTCTTCGCCTCGTGGAAGGTCAGCGCACCGCGATTCTGCTCCGTCGACGAATAGAAGACTGGGTTCTCCAGATAAAGCCGGAACATCTCTCGCCAGAAGTATAAGTCTCGATAGCTGATCGAGCGCCTTGCTTCGAATCCGTCGCGGATAGGCTCGATAACATTCTCCACCGCATCGCCGAGGTCAAGGATCTCGCCTTCCAGCTTGCGCGTCTCCGCTTCACGAAGCTGTTCTAAGTCGTCCAGCTTCGGAGCTAGCAGGTCGAAGAAACATTTGGCCGATGCGAGAGGAATTTGAATCCATTTTGACTCTGTTGCCTCGGGTACGACCTCGTTGTTACTCTCTGTGGCCAGTTCTCCTTCATCTGCTGGCTGCTGCACATCATGTACAGCATGATGGCCTAGGTGGGCTTGTCGTGCTTCAGACACGTACCCATGCCTTGCCAGTCTTCGCAGACTGTCCTTCGTCTCCGGAGCGAGAGTAGCATCAAGTGGCGTGCCGGTCTTACTTTCCACGAGCACCCACAATTGAGGCGTAAACTCTTCTGGTATCGTTTCGAGGCGTGGCTTCTCTGCCGAGAAGAACTCGTCGGAACTCTGAGACTTCCTCCTGTCTGGTCTCGTATCGTCCGCTTGCTGATCGAGGTGTTGGCTGAGATGTTGGATCGTCTTGGCATCCAAGCCAAGTTCCTGTAATTCGCGATGAACCTTCTTGATGCATTTCTTGAGGTCCTTGTAATCTATGGCACTCCCTAGCCATTCTTGGGGCCAGGCTTCGTTAGCCAACACCTTCTCGTACTCGTGTCCGAACTTCATGCTGGTGGTGGACGCCTTTGGCGCATATGGTCAGACCCGCTCCAGATCCGCGGTGAATGTTGGGCAACTTTTCTCAACTCAGGCAGGCCGTATATCTGTTCGTGCCCGACACAGCTCCCGATCCGATGGAATGCTTTCTGATGGACTGGCGAACCTGCGCAGACGTTGATGCACCTTGTCTGACCTGGGGATATGCTGGGACATGGGTGCTGTATATCCCAACTTCCAGGGTCCTTCACTTTGGCGTGGCCAAAGGCTGTGAGATACACGTGGCGACGAGATTGGCTCTGCGTTTCTGGAAAAGCTTGATGAAGATATATAGACCTTCGCCGTCGAAGTATCTGGATTCACCCGCAGTGTGACCTTGTAGGTTTTCTGGAGTGCAGCTTTGGAGCTTGGCGTGGCGTCGGTTGAACTTCGCTGCGATTTACCCCGCTGGGAAGTCACGATGACGGCAGATTGCGATTTTCAAGTGTGCATGTGAAATTCGCCAAACAAAGACTCGGCGAGAAGAGCGACAAAGCATGAGCGGTCATCTTGAGTCTGGGAGAGGTCGAGAGTACTGCGCATCATGGGCGCTGGACAATCATCCTCGGCAGGGAGTGCCAGTGGTCCAGCGCAGGGAGTGAAGACAAGCTACTACGAATTGTTGGGTGTACAGCGACAGGCCACAGAGGAAGAGATCAAGAAAGCGTACAGGAGGAAAGCGCTCGAGCTGCACCCGGACCGCAACTATGGCAACGAAGAGAACGCCACAAAGCTCTTCGCTGAGATCCAGGCAGCGCATGAGGTGCTGTCTGATCCGCAAGAGCGAGCATGGTATGACTCGCACGAGAGCGCCATCTTGCGCGGCGACGATGTAGACGACGATGAGGGTGTGCCCACGTATGGGAATGTGCGGGTCACTACTGCGGACGACCTGGCACGAATGGTAAGGAAGTTCAACTCTGGCGTTGAGTTCACGGATGCGCCATCAGGTTTCTTTGGCTTCTTGCGCGAGACATTCGAGCAACTGGCCAAGGAGGAAGAGATAGCGGGGAGTTGGGACGGTACAGAAGCACCGGAGTACCCTACGTTTGGACACAAAGATGACGCCTACGACGATGTGGTCAAGCGATTCTACGCTGCGTGGTCCAGCTTTTCCACGGTCAAGAACTTTGCCTGGATGGACAAGTACCGCTTATCTGAAGCACCGGACAGGTGGTATAGGAGACGCATGGAGCAGGAGAACAAGAAGTACCGGCAAGATGGTATCCGCGAGTTTAACGACGCGGTCCGTAGCCTTGTCGCCTTCATCCGCAAGCGAGATCCACGCTATGTGCCTTCGACCCAGACGGAAGCTGAGCGGCAGAAAGTGCTGCGCGATGCTGCAGCTCACCAGGCCGCACGCGCGAGAGCTGCGAACGAGGCGAAGTTAAGCGCAGAAGTGCCTGAGTGGACAAAGTCACGCGAGCCAGACCCGCTCGCAGAGATGGAAGGCACGTTTGATGAGGAGTCAGAAGAGGAGGAGGTGTTTGAGTGCGTGGCGTGCAATAAGATTTTCAAGAGCGAGAGGCAATGGGAAGCGCACGAGAAGAGCAAGAAGCACCAGAAAGCCATTCGAGCGCTGCAACAGAAGATGAGGAAGGACAACGCGAAGTTGGATCTGAGTGACGTGGACAGTGGCGCACCAACACCGGAAGTAGGGAGCGAGGACGAGGAGCCAGAGACACTGGACGACGTTGCCGCGGAGCTTGACGATCAGGATGAGAGTGAACAAGGCCGTGGAGATGGGAACATAGACGAGGACGAGGACCTAGAAAGCACGTTAGTCGGTAGCGAAGACGAAGCGGAAGTTGAAACGAACACTAGAGCGAAGCCCGCGCAGGAAGAGGCAACGGCGATCCGAGACGAGTCTGGCTCAGAAGATGACGACTACGCGTCGCCCGAGACCGTTCAGGCGCGCCTTGCTGGCTCTACTCTCGACGATACGCCCCTGGACACACCTGCAGAGTCTACAACGGGCTCGGACGACGAAGCGCGCCCTACTGGAAAGAAGTTGGGTAAGGCAGCTCAAAAGCGGGCAAAGAAGGCTGCTGCAGCTACGGTGGAAGCGCAAGCAGATGCCGATTACAAGTGCGGTGGGTGCGAGGCCGCGTTCCCAACGAAGACGAGGTTGTTTCAGCATCTCAAGGACCACCCGAAACATGCCACGCTCAAGCCTGCTGCAGGCAGTGCTAAGAAGAAAGGCAAAGGGAAGAGGTGAGCTACGCGGTACAGTTCTATCCATAAGCCGTATCTCATCAGGTATCGCCTTCCTCAGTACAGCCACCGGAAGTCATCAGACGCAGGGCCTTCTCGCAAGAGCTCCGTTGGCACATCCCTTGCCCGCACGTGTCGGCCTTGCTTTCTATCTCGGCGACCATTATCGAAGATCATGTACGCCCCCAGAAGGAGTGTTAAGACCAGACCCAGCGCGCCGAAAGCCGCGGTCACCGACAAAGCTGGTATATACTGCGGCGCATCCTGGTCCCGGAAGATGTTCGATGATACCACACCCATGACGTTGGCTATGGGGACTCCCAAGCTAGTGAGGAAGACCCGACGGTTCTCATCGGCGATATTGTTGTTGTACCAGGTGTCGAGTAGCACACTGGGGGCTGAAGTGCCCCATGTCATCATGAAGCCTAACAGCGATGGGTGTAAAGGTTAGCACATGTCTCCAAAAGCAGGCGGCAGTCTCAGATGTCTGAGACGGCCTCCAAGGGTGCTACCCATGAGTATACGCACAGGCGAAGTAGGCCACTTGCAGCTTATGCTCGACATCGATAGAGGCGTATATGATCATGCCACAGAACGTGAAAAGGAAGCCGAGAGCGATGAAGGGGAAGCGCCATCTGGTGTAGTCGCTGGCGTAGGCGAGCACGAGCAGCATCACCGCGCCGGTGATGTTCGGGGCGACCGTGTAGAGGTTGGTTTTCACCGTGCTGTACCCGAGCCTCGCGATAATCTGCGGCAGGAACAGCGAGACGGACTGTAGCGGTATACCGAGACACATCTCAATGGCCAGGATCAGCCTGCAAGAGCACGTTAGCTTTCTCGAACTGCTTCAACGCCCCGAGGCTCAATGACATTGGAGCTTGCCGCTCTTCTTCTTCATCTCCGGCGGTATTCAAGCTCTCGTAGTTGCCGCCAGGTGCCTTGTGGCCACCATGACTTTTGGAGATGTTCAACTGTGAGCCAACAGCCGGAGCGGCGCGGTCTGTTGTTCATGACTCTCGCCCCAGTGTGTACTTACCAGCTCGTCCAGTGCTTCAGGATCTTAGCCGCTTCACGCAGCTCGAACTTCTCTTCCACAATCGCTGAGCTATCGACCTGTATGCGATAGAAGGCCAGCCTCTTCTCCTCCTCGTTCAGGAACGTGGCCTTGGCTGCAGATCGTGGCAGGAAGATGAAAGCGATGACCGCCATGCCCATGGACAGTGCGCCTTCGATGACGAAGAGGTACTTCCAGCTCGGGAGAGCTCCTCCCTTGATGTGGAACACGCCGAATGCAAGCAGACCCCCAAAAGCTCCAGCAATGTTAGACGCCGCGTAGAAGATCGCCAGTCTCCGAGCCAGCTCGCCACGCCTGTAGAACTGCGTCTGGTAGTAGATCACCAGTGGAAAGAAAGCCGATTCCGCCATACCCAAGAACCATCTCAAAGCAACAAGGCCCGAGAAATTGAAGGCCGCTACGGTGAGTAGCGTCATGGTGCCCTGCGAACCCCATGATTATAAGCTTTGTTGCTGGAGTAGAGGTTCTACTCATGGGTAACTCACGAAGGTGAACATCATGCAAGGCAGCACTCTGCTGGGACCGTACATCTTGCCCAATATACCCAGGAAGGGTGCAGTGAGCACGTAGGGTATGAAAAAGATCGATAGTAGGAGGTTGTACTTGTTCGTGCCTTCCATTCCGAGGTCTTTCTCCAAGCCGGCTGTTTTGGCGTTCCCGAGGTTTGACTTGTCTAGGGCGTTGAAGAGATACCTGCATCTATTAATGCTATTCTCGCGCATATTACGGTCTGAAATACTTACATCATGGCCAGCAAAGGCAAGATCCTGAGATCGAACTTCCATAGCAAGGCACGCTCCGCCTTCTCAGAGATGGTGAAGGTCTCGCCATCTGCATGAGTGATGATGGTATTGCCTTTCGCATCGGAAGCGATCGAGGTCGTGCGATGAAGCTCGTCTGAAGGGCTCTTCGACTCGATGTCCGGTAGCTTATCTATCGTCGCCATTGCTATTTCAGACTCTCCTTCTTCCTCTTCATGTAAAACGAGCTGGTATCGACTGCGATGAGAGCTCGAAGGAAACAGAGGCATGAGAAGAAGAAAGATTATATACAAGATCTACAGCTATCTCCCAAGGTCCCGGTCCGAACGTTGCATCTGCTTGCCCGATAGACGGCCAGCATCCTGTCGCATCTCTATCAGTATTCGGTAGTATAGGGCAGAGGGTTTCGGTGGCATTGATAAGGTCGCAGCAATCGGCCCGCTGCACGATGCAGGCGGTATCACCAGCTGCAGGGAAAGTGAATCGCCTCTTGGCGAGACCTCATCGCCTGTTGATCGCTTGATCTGCAAGGGTCGGTGAAATTATCGTTGCTGGTCATCGCAGACGTCTCGAAGTCAGAACTCAGAAGGCTTTCGTGAGGCAGAGGGAGGCCTGTACGGGAGCCTGAGAACAGGCCATACTTTCGAGAAGACCGCACCGCATCTCCTGATATCATCTTGCTTCTATCAGTGTTTGTAGACAATCCTGCGGCCGATCGTACCGTCGTAGAAATGGAGATCTCGACCGGCCATGAGTTCAGTGGCTGTGGCGGTCAATGCGACAGATCAGCAAGAAATGTAACGAGATGAGAGCGCTGCAAAGCAATGAAGTTGAGTGGTTGGCATGTCTGATGCTAAAGCACGCACGCTTTCAGTACTCTGTAGAGGCCTATGTGCCACTCGCATTTCCTAGCCCTTAAGAGGACATTTCATTCCGCCATGTTGCTCGTCGTCCAGCTGAGAGGTACTAGCCTACGGCTTCGGCACATGCAGCGTCTTACTCACCATGCAGCACCCGTGGGCCAAGAACAAACCCACGATAGGATGTACCTCGAACATGGTCCCAGCTGCGATGGTGCCGAAGGGTATCTTGTCCTGCACCCAACCCTGCGTCGCCCAGAAGGCCATGAGCCCAGCTATGCTCAGACTGGTCGGGATTGGTAGGCCCTCGAAGTAGGCAGCCTTGCCAGAGGCATCTTTTGGCACGTTCCCGGCTGTGACGTTGAAGCGAGCAAGACGTGCGAGTCCGGAGAGTACGAAGCAGGTCAGGAGCAATTGGTCGAGAGGTGTACGCATGCCGATCGCGAAGGCGCACATCGCAGGCGCGACACCGAAGGAGATCTGTAACGCACGGTCAGACGTGCTCGCTCTAGAATTAGTTATACGCGATAACATACCAAATCCGCGAGCGAGTCCAACTCTTGTCCCATCAAACTGCTCTTCTTCCTCCATCTTGCTACCTTGCCGTCGAAGAAGTCGAAGAAGAGCCCAAAAGGCATGAACGCCAGGGAGATGTACAAGTCGGCCTTCTCATTTGGCGGGCTGAGGCAGTAACGCATGGAGGAGAGGATAGACATGACGCCGCAGAAACCGTTCATGAGCGTGATCAGGTCCGCAAGGTGGTACGCGCGAACCATGCTGAAGTGTCCCGGGTTGGGGTCGTTGAGGAGGCGGGACTGCTTGTCTTGCTCTACGCGTATATTAGCTAGTGGCCTCGCTGCGAGCCTCTGGCGTGGTCTTACTTGGCTCCTCAGCAACCTCCTTCGCAGCCTTGTCCACGCCGTTCGGCATGCCTGATCGTTTTGACATCGCGTTGGACTGCTTGTGTGTGCTGCCGACTAACTGATATAGAAGCTTCAATCTGAGCCGCTCGCTTGAAAGCAATATCTGTTGTTGAGGTATGGTATGAAGAGTGCAAGAGTGCAAGTGCTGGTGAATGTTGCTGTGTTTCCCAGTTGCACTTGAGTGTTTTCCGGTTTCCCTACCAAGCAAATGCTACGTCACAGCGGAACCTTGGACCCCAGCAGACACGTGACTACGCGAGTGCCGACCCGCTGCCGAAGAACATCCGTCGAGAAGGCACGTCTGAACATTCGAACCACGCGTCAATCATCAAACATATCAAAGTTCCGTTCAGACATCACTCTCACGATGAGGCATGGCCGCAGCCGTACTCTCGTCTGGCACTCGTGGCCGCCAGAGTGACATCTTCAACTCGGTATTCCCGCCTACGAACTTCACGACCCCAACGCCAGAAGCTACGCCAAACATCGGAGTACTTGCCTCGCCTGGCAAGTCGTTCGGCGGTTTCAATACCAGCAACAATGCCATTGACGACACCGTTCGGCTGAGCCGTGCTTGGAGTACGGTGACTCGATACTTACAACTGTCCATTGGCGGCAATGGCCAGCAGTCGAATGTACAGGCCGGCCCTGAGGTCGAGGACGCCATTTCCCTCTTGAGCGGTACCGCAGAGACGCGGAAGGAACTGCTTGCCTGGTATGCGAACGAGATCAGCGTCCACTATCGCCACTTCGTCTTACCACAGCTGTCTGAATGGCAGCAACCAGTACCTTTGGCCGCAGCGTCATCTTTGCTTAACAAAACAATCTCTCTCCTCCAAGATACGACGAACTACTACGTTGGACGACTTCAGTCTCTCGTGGGATATGCATCCGACGACCATCATCGAACTCGGATACAGGGTCTGATCGAGAGTGTCAAGCAGAGGCTACAGGTCCTGGTGCTGAACAGCCTGCCGCAACAACGGCTGCAGAAAACCCTTGCCAGCGCATTGTATCAGCAGATGAGGTTGTCTCTACAGGACTGCGGCGACCCAAAGAAGTGTATCGGGGACGGGGAGTGGAAGTGTAGATGCCCCCTGAACATCGACAGCATACCCATCGCACAGCTCTGCGAGATCGGGCTGGGCAATGCACTGGCAGAGCGCGCGTTCGCACAGGCTGTTAACCGACTGCTTGAAGGACCCGTGACCCAACGACGTTACTTCCAGGTCGATTGGAACCTCAAGCACGATGTCATGCCCGCTCTTCGCTGTTGGATGCAGTCTTGCTTCCTGCCATTCTTGGAGCGCTCAATGGCAATTCTCAAGGGACTCTCCGCCTTCACTCTGAGCGAAGGAGAGCGCTCCGAGTTTACTCGCATTGCCGTCACCCATCTCGGCCGCAAGCGTACATCGGCCTTCTTCGAATATGTGCAGAGCTGGCCCGAAAGTCTGGGCGGTATTCTCGATATCAGAGAATACATGCTGCTGAACCCACCAGCAGAAGCAGCCCAGGCACTCACGAAGTTCTCTGATCAGCTTCATCATCGCCTACTACACGCTGGTGCCAACACTTCCGAGATTCTCAGCATTTACATCAACGTCATCCATGCATTTCGGGCTCTGGATGCACGTGGCGTCTTCCTGGAGAAGGTTGCCGTTCCTCTGCGCAACTACCTTCGCGCCCGAGATGACACGGTCAGTATCATTGCCGCGAGCTTCTTGGCCGATGTCGACGACGAGGGCCATATCGTGGACGGCAAATCCGATGGAGTCTGTGCCGACATCACGATTGAGGTCACGCATGCTACGGGCGCGGACACGAGGGAGAACAAGAGTCTCAACTGGGATGACATGGAGTGGGTGCCAGACCCGATCGATGCTGGACCGGACTACAAGGCGTCGAAGTCGGAAGATGTCGTTGCGTACATACTGGGGCTGTTTGACCAAGAAGACTTCATCAAGGAGGTGACAGTCGTACTGGCACAGCACCTGTTGCAAGCCACGGATTCAGAGTATGTTAAGGAAACGAGGCTGGTCGAGCTCTTCAAGTCACGGCTGGACTCTACAAAGCTGCAGGCTGCAGAAGTGATGCTGAAGGATATGAGGGACTCTGTCGGTCTGAATAAGCGACTCAATCCAAATGCTGGCTTCAACAGGACTCCAACGCCGCAGGAGATCAAAGCAGCCATACCGGAGGACGGAATCACCCTGTCATCGCTGTACAAGCGGTTCGAAGGCCGCATCAAGCAGACTCAATTCCATGCTGCTCTCACGACTGTCGCGAACAAGCGGAAAGACTTGTATTTTCCGAAACGCACAAGGCTACCGCCTGGATCTCGTGGGCCTTCGGATGTCGTCGTCGACAAAAACGAGGCTGACTTCAAGGTCGATGTTCTGTCCAGCTTCTTCTGGCCCCAGATGCGAGCCAACGACTTCGACATTCCTGCTGCTCTCCAGGAGAAGGAGACAAGCTTTAGCAATGACTTTGAAAGACTTGGCAGTCAGCGCAAGCTCTACTATCGTCATGCGCTGTCGCGCGTCGACGTGGAACTGCAGCTGGAAGACCGAGTCATTCGGGAGACCAACCTGCCCGCCTGGAGAGCGAGTGTGATCGATGCCTTCGGTGGTGACGATGCTATTCTGACAGCGGAGCAGCTCATGGAAACGTTGCAGATGGAGGAAGAGCTCGTCCAAGACGCTCTGAACTTTTGGGCTGGCAAGCGGGTGCTGTATCAGGCCGCACAAGGGACATACGCTGTGCTCGAGCGCCTAGACATGGACATTGGCTCGCAGCAAACGCAGCAACCCGTAGAAAGTGTCTCCGCAGTCATGTCGCAGGACGCCGTGTTGCGGGAGAATGCACCAATGTTTAATACTTTCATTATGGAAATGTTGAGGAACGGCGGACCCAAGGAAATTGGTGGCATGATGGGCATCACGAGCATGATGAAGATGGTCATGCCAACCTTCACGTACGGCGAGGACGAGACGAAATGGCTGCTCGAGCAGATGGAGGCGGCGGGTCAGGTTGTGAGGAACGGGGAGACTTGGGCTTTCGCGTCATGAGACGATGCACATGTGAAATGGTTGCAAGCGAACCGCACTCTCTACCCACATACCCATGAGACGATGCATATATAAGTGTCGCGAGCGAACCTCACTCTCTACACATACCCATAAAATCGTCGATGAGTGACAGATTGTCACAATTGTGACTATGGATAGTGACTATTGTGCCAATTGTGACTATGGTTTGCAACAATTGTGACTATTCTGACTATGGATTGTGACAATTGTGACTATTGTGACTATGTATTGTGACTATGAGTGACAATTGTGACTATGAGTTGTAACAATTGTGACTATTGTGACTATGGATTGTGACAATTGTGACTATAAGTGACAATTGTGACTATGGTTTGCACGTCGTTGGCTCTCGTTACGTCTGTTCATTCGTATTGATCGGGAAGTGATGAATGCCGGGGTCCATCGCATTCGTTCAGTAACAGAAGACTAGACAGCCTGAGACGCATCGACCGAGCGACAACCGGGGTTTTGCCAAGCACTGGCAAGGCTGCCAAGTCTCCGAGACAACTATCAAGAGAAGGGTGAGTGAGAACAACTCCGCAACTGCCAATGCAATTCTGCGTACGACGTCGACTCGCCAAGTCATTCTGGCACGAATCCGATCATGAAGCGTAGGTTGGCGGTGATCCGGGGGTGTTGCTTGACGAAGAGCATTGCCGCTGTACGCTATCCCACCGGGGTTGCAAGCATTTTCTAACCCGCGACGGCCAGTACGACTGCCTGAACGACGTCAAGCATCGCAGGAATCAGGGAATCGGGGTCGAGTCTGGTCTCGATATAGGCGTCCGAACATGAGCTACTAACATCCGCCAGCGGGGTTGCTCAGAATGATTATCGTCGGTTGTTTAAGGACAAGTGAGTCTTTCCCTGAACCCCTGAGCTGGCACGCAGCCATCGTACAGATCGCCGGGACACTCAGCAGCATGATTAGACTGCTGGCAGTGCGGACCGCAATGGCAAGGAGAGCTGTCGCGAGGCTGTGAGTGGGGCGAAAGTGAAGACCCCTGCAACCCCGCTGCCTCTGCCATGACAATTCCCCGAGTCGCCGTCTATTCCAGGCCATCAAGAAAGCTTGAAACGATTGGCCAAGGTGCCAATGACTTTTTTTGTGACGTCGAGAGAGAAAGATCCCCCTCAGTGCTCTTGCAAGAGGAGCACCAAGGCGCGACCGCGTCGCAAAGTTCGGAGTATTTTGGGCTTCAATGCCAAGCACTGCTGCGCCGTAGATCTGGGGAAGCACTAGTCCGCATTTGGCCGGTGACAGCTCCTTGGTATTCTTATGTTCCATCTGGACTTCAATCTTGGGTCAGCACCCTTCTTTCTTACACTTCCGAGCATGGACAGTTCTCCTAGAATAACATGCTCTATAGCGCTTGGAGCTGTGCAATCTCGTGACGCGCTGCCAAGTTGCTGACCCAGGTGTAAGACCTCAGGAAGATTGCGATGCCGTCTGCCAACACCTATCGGTCGCGTACCATGAAATGATGGGCAGACTGTCAAGTGCAATGTCTTGGAACGCCTGGCGCCCAGTCTGGATCAGCGTCACTCTCCATGGCAGGCACGAAGGCGATGGCAGGCACTCATGGTATATAAGATCACCGTAAGAACGTGAGTAGACGAATATCATCAACCAGCTACCTCTTACTCTCAAACAAACCAAACAAGACATCCATCGACCGATCAGATTCTTCAATACCAATTTCTTGAACTCATTACCCGACAACTAGCAACCATGTTGTCCACCCAGACTACCATCATTGCGGCGCTGTTCGCTTCCTCCGCGCTCGCCGCGCCGTGGAAGAACGTTGATTACAAGAACGTCGACTACAAGGGCGTTGACTACAACGACGTTGATTGGAAGAACGTCGATTATCAGAACGACAATGGAAGGAAGAGCGGCGACGGCCGCCACGGCTGGAAGGGAGCCGACAAGGGCTCCGACAAGGACGTCTGCAACGACGGCGGCCCATTCAAGTTCACCTCCACCTACAACATCGTCGCCACTCCCGACCAGGTCATCAACGGCACAACCCCGACTGGTGGTCTTGAAGTAAGTCTTCACACCCTACCTGAACCCTCTTCACCAGGCTAACAGTATGTGCAGGGCGCCCTGGGCTACTACGACTTCGGTATCAACTCTGAGGAGGACATGATCTGCTGGAACATCGTCCTAACGGGTTTCCGCGGCGAGTACCAGTCTGCGGCGAAGACTGCCACGCACATCCATGAAGCTGCCAAAGGCACTACTGGACCTCCTCGCCTTGCCTTTCCCAACCCGATGGGTGATGAGAAGAAGATGGTCAGTGTCGGCTGCATGAAGGGTCCATTCACGACCGGTATCACTGGGCCGGATGGGCTCGATACTGGGGCTGGCTTCATGGTTAAGCAAATTGAGGAGAACCCGGCTGGTTTCTTCTGCGATGCGCACTCCAGCCTTGCTGTTCCCGGCGCTGTTCGTGGCCAGTTGGCTTGATCGAGTGAAGAGCCTTGATTGAAGGAAGTGTCAAGGGCAGAAATGGCTGATTAGTCTTGGAAGCTTTGTGTAACATTAGATGTTTCAATATTGGTCTTTCCATTCACCAATATCTTCGTTCCATCGACCCTTCTACTCAGAAGATCAACATCAGTATTTGCCCAACCATCCAGGTGGCGTCGTCGTCTCATCTTCATGATAATGGTTGTAGCTTCTGGCGACCATTTCACATCTTCGCCTTGATCTCCTCCATCAGCTTCTGCAATCTCTCCTTGTTCCCTTGCTGCATCGGCCAGCCGATACCGAGGCCTTCCTCCTTGTTCGGCTTGGGTATCATGTGGACATGGACGTGGTCTACCTCCTGGTGAGCTATCCGGCCGTTGTTCTGGAGAATGTTGTAGTCGTCGGAGCCAGAGGCTTTCGCGATCTTTGCTGCGACTGGTAGGAGCTCGGTGAGATGCTCTTCGGGGACGTCGTGGAGCTTGGCACCGTGGTACTTTGGGATTACGAGGGCGTGGCCGTAGGCTAGTGGGTTGATGCTATGCTATGTGAGCTCTCGCGTTGTTGGGTGAGTGTAGGCAAGGCTGATCGTACTCGAGGAAGGCCAATGTCTTGTCGGATTCGAAGAGCTTCATGGAGGGGATGTCGCCTTGCAAATGTCAACAGCGGTTCAAAGCTTCTTGGTCTACATCACCATACCCTTGATGATCTTGCAGAAGATACAGTTCGCGGCCATTTTGAGTGGTGGCATTCGCTGCTTGTGATTGACCTTGGTGGTGATCTTCAAACAGTGATGGCATGATGGAGCTCGCTTTGGGCGAACGTGGGGAAGGCACGATGACGGAATGCCTCGGCAGGCACCGAGCGCTTATGTAACTTACCAGATGTTCCTTCTCTGTGCGACTGCAACCTATTATCTTCTCTGTATCCTTACATCGGACAACATCAACGTCGATATCAGTGCATGGATGGCGTCGCACAGCCGGAGAGCAACCCGCAGCTGGTAGACGACTTCAAGATCAAGGGCGCCGCCACCACATTGAACAACAAGGCCAAAGCGAAGGATGTCACGCCAGAGACCTGTACAATCTGCTTAGAGCCCATCACCGAGCGCGCAGTCGCAACACCCTGCAACCACCTGACCTTCGACTTTTTGTGCCTGGTATCATGGCTGCAGGAGCGAGCGACATGTCCGCTCTGCAAGGCGGAGGTGAAGGAGGTGCAATACGACTGGCGCAGCCCGGAGGACTACAAGACCTACCATGTGCCGAAGCCGGATATTGGGAAGGTGTCAGCGCAGAGTGGCTGCGGGAGGAGTATCGGGCGGCCACGTACTGATAGGCGACATGTCGAGAGATGGACGCCGCGTGCGGGACCAGCAGCTGTGACGGCAGGTGAAGATCCAGCGCTGGAGCGACGAAGACGCGTCTATCGCGATCGCACCTATTCTTCGCACGTCGGTGCGAACCGCATCTCGCAGTACCGAGACTTCACGCATGACACTTTTGCCAGCTCTCCGGAATTGCAAAGCCGCGCGCGTACCTTCCTACGCCGAGAGCTACGCGTGTTTACGTTCCTGGACACAGCAGCAGCACCTCGAGGCGGCAATAGAGACTTCCTGATCGAGTACGTTGTTGCTATATTGCGAACCGACGAGCTCAAGGGTGCTAGTGGCGCTTCAGAGGACCTCTTAGCAGACTTCTTGGGTAGAGAGAATGCGCGCTTGCTGCTGCATGAACTAGAGGCTTGGCTGAGAAGTCCGTATTTGAGGTTGGAGGACTGGGATAGGCATGTGCAATATGCTGGCACTCATACAGCAGCTACTAAGAGCTGAACTCCAATACTCAATTCAACGACGCTCGTGTCCACAAATCCACCCGCTCCTTCTTACCACCGCGGATCTGTCACGCCATCGTGTCTCTCTTCGGCCGCAGTCAGCTCCCGAACGCGTAAAGGCATGGGCACAAGCTCATCTTCGTTCGCAAGGCCCGGGTTCCTTCCTAGTCGTGCCGGTGCGTCTTGGGTCCTCCATGGCTCAGGCGATGTTGGCTGGAAGTTCGCTCTGTCGATGCTGGACCTCGAGTCCGCTGGCCATTCGCTGATGTCCGTTCTATCTGTGAGTTCGATATTGCTGCTCTCGTGGTGTTGACCTTGCTTAGCGCGCCGTTGTCTCCTGATCTGGATGCGCAGTAGTATTGCGGTGAGAGCGTATGCCACTCTGTGCGCACGTCAATATCTGCCTTCGCCCCGTTGATCGCGAGGTACTCACATTTCGAGCGCAGACAGTGCCGCGCAAGCCTCCACCTCCCTGCATACCTTCCCATTGCATGGCCTCTCCGTGATGAACACCAGGATGACCACGAAGGCCGCGAGCCACAAGGCGCAAGTGATGATGTCGGCGTATAACAGGAGACGCAGCGCTCGACCTCGCTTCGACGTTCCGAGGATTGCTACGATGATTACGCATGCGAGCACACAAAGTGTCCACGATGCGCTCGCGTCGAGCAGGACGCACTGTGGAGGTGGCAAAGCCGTCATCCAGGCAGCCATCCACCAGTCTCCGACTGCAGTCCAGAGTCAGAATAGCGTAAGTGAGGTATCGTATAGGGGTCCCATACCTTTGACGCTTATTGCCAGAATTACGATGGCCATCAGCATTTGGAGCAAGCGAAGCCATGCTGAGGCGCTTGTTGTGCTGCAGAATGCCATGTTCGCGGTATGACGTTGCCGTTGGTGGGTGGGGTATTGATTTAGGTATCGTTTGTGAGATAGCGCTCGTGGTGATGTAAAGTGAAGAGGGCTATCGCGCCGCATCTCGGTGTGAGGTCTTGTTTCAGTCACTGCGGTTGCCGGTGCCGGAGTCTGGTGATGCTATCGAAAATTAGCGCTCGCATCACTTGATATGTCTATTGTGTTGTCGCTGATAGCGGTCATACCATACCATCGCAGTGATGGACGTGAGGAAATGTATCACGACGCTGCTGCGCAATTTCCCTTCACTGCTTCGGATCGATGCTGACTGAGGTCGCATGGTCGAGTGACAGCGGTTGGTGTCGCTTCTTGCAAAGAAGTAGTCATTCATGTCTTTATACAGGCGCCCTCCCATGCATGGGCGAGCTCTTGACAGTGACCTGCGTGCTCTTCAAGATGCCGTTCATATGCGAACTCTCTTCACTTCCTATATCGTCTTCGACATCGTCCATGTCCAGTCTTCCCATCGACCATTGGTTCTGTCCAGCACTCTTTGCGAGCTCTTCCTGGCTATGCGAAGTCAGGTCACCATGAGTGACATTACTCCGAGACGACAACTCGAACACGCCATGTCCCTTCTCACCAGCCTTGCCCCAGGTGCGAGGGGTGCTGCGTCCCGATATTCCAGGCTTCCCTTGCGAGTTCCTCCCTGACAGTGAATAGATGAAGTTCGGCGTGAAGCGCTTGAAGATCGGCTTAAGAGCAGGGGCGCAGGCGCAGATGATAGATACGTTGACCTCCACGGCGGACCAAATGGAACTGTCGTAGGATCGCCAGGTAGTGTCTGGAGAGTGTAGGATGCCGCTGATGCGTACGACACGGATGATGGCAGCTGCGACGACCACCCAGCCGAGGGTCAATGTCGCAAGCAGTATGATCTTCTGCCGCACCTGCATCTTTAGGGACCATACTCTGGGGACCGCGAATGCAATGATCCAGATGTCGGAGCACAAGTGGCAGGCAAACGAGGTCCAGAAGGCTGGTATCGTGTTCAGGCAGACACCCGGTGCCTCTGGGTTGAGATTCCAGTTTT
>JAKLLW010001096.1:0-18942 GCA_022814695.1 Neocatenulostroma microsporum | reverse complement strand
CAGCATGGGCTCAACCGAGGCCATGGCTCGACTGCGTCTGTTAGTGATTACCGCAATCGCGGCGGCGATCCCAGGACGAAGAAGATCCCACGTACCGCTTCTACACCGAACACCGTAGGTATGGCGACGGGCATGTTCTCGATTCGGACACAGTCGTCACCGGGATCACCGCAGGAGTCTGGATTCGGCTCTGCCGTACCCTCTCGACCTGGCAGCCCCAGACTTGGCGGAGAGAATGGCGGCGTACCAACTACATGCACGAATTGCTTTACGCAAACGACACCACTTTGGCGACGTAATCCTGAGGGTCATCCGCTATGCAATGCTTGTGGCCTGTTCCTCAAGCTGCATGGCGTAGTGCGGCCGCTCAGCTTAAAGACGGACGTGATCAAGAAACGAAACCGAGGCAGTGGTAATTCGGCACCTGTCGGGTCGAGGTCGAAGAAAGGTGCAAGCCGCAAGAACTCAATTGCTCCGGCATCGGCTACCACGCCAAAGTCAGCTTCAGGCTCCAACAACGAGGCTGATTCGCCGAAGTCAGCGGCGGGGTCTGCTGGTACTGGCACCGCTGCTACGACGCCAACAAGCACCGGCGCTCCGGAGAAGCAGGCTAAGACGCCTGTCGCGATCGCACCAGGGCCACCCAAGCCGGTCACGCAGCCTCCGCCAGTTGCGCCTACTCGTACCATGGCGCCGAGGAGGACGAGGAGGCAAAGCAGGGCTACTAATTCGACTAGCCAGGCAGACACCGAGATGGCGAATACAGAGGGTAGCAGCCCTGCAGGTGCGATGCCAGGACCTGGAAGTACGCCGGAGGCTCCGCCGCCGATGCCTGCGATCGCTCCAAATGCCGCACCAAATCCACCACCTTCGCAACCGGACATGATGGCTATGCAAATGCAGGGCCCGCCGATGGGCTCAATGCCACCGATGGGTCCTCCCAATGGCCAACCGATTCAAGGGCCAAATGGAATGATGCAACCTGGTCCCTTCATCCTGGGACCAAATGGAGAGCTCCCGCCTGGCTTCCACCCTGGGATGTTGACTGGCCCCCAGGAATGGGAGTGGCTGACCATGAGCTTGTAGGCTCATGCGCCGACCTGTAGATGAATGCGCACTTGAACGATGATGATCTCGATACATACATACAGCTACTATCGTGGCTTTACGATGCGAACGTTTTCGCTTTTGTTCTGTGATACCCGAGCCGCGACCGTGCGGATCTGAGAGAAGCGCTTGATACCCATCGCAATATGGAGCCTAATTGTAGAGGCAAGGTCGGACGAGCTCGGTTTTGTCATCAAAGGATGTACATAGATGGATGTTGTTGTCCTACGACAATGGTGCTTGAGAGGTACGGAGCGGATTGAGCGATGCTTCGTGGTTGTTTGAGGCTATTCGCGCTGGCGCTGAATCTGTCGGGACAGGGAATTGAGTTGATGTATTGCCGACCTGGATGTTGTGGTATGGTGTGGAATACACTTGGATAGCGTCTTAGAACGGACCGTAGTCTAGAGCAGAGTCAGGCTGTCATGATGAAACGAGAAGCATTCTCCCCAGACGCCTTCACTGGCGCTCCGGCCGTCTCTCTCATAAAGTGTGCATTCTCGTGCCTCTGTCCAGTTCGCGCAACGAACGAAGCTCCGACCGACAGCGCAATAAGCAAAAGGGGCAGAAAGCGTGTTCGAACACGATCGAAAAGCTACAGCTGGCCGACTTTCCGCGGATTGAATCGCACAGTGCACTCACTGGGTATCTCTTCTTTGTGCCCCTGCCGCTAGCAGAGACGACAATGAAAAGGTGGTGCGCAGAGCGCGAGTTCAAAAGATTGATTTCATCAGCCTTGCAGCAGCGAGCAAACTCCCGTGAGAGCAGCCCAACAGCGTGGATGCAAGGTCGTTGTGGCCCGAAAGCCGCAGGTGTCCACGACCCTGCAAAGTTCCGTCAGTGTCAAGAAGGCTGAATAGCCGCAAGCGCCCCCAGTAGCCCGAGGACCGTCAATATCAGAAAGATTGGCGAGATGTCACCATAAGCCCCCAGTAAACCAAATGCAGCACCCACGCTGCTGGCGGCAACGTAGGCAGATCCGATAGTCGCTCGCGAGTCTTGCCACCGCCAGGTGTGGCGACACCTAACAGCTCCGCAGACAAGCGAGATCTCAGGCAAGCGACTCGCACTTGCCGTCAAACAGCTTCCACACACTGGATGCGCTCCACCCGCAGCCCCGACGTGCGATTATGATCACGCCAGAGATGCAGGCCCAGTGGCTTGGCCGCAACTTGATCGAACCCGATGCAAAGATCCGTCAGTATCAGGAATATGGCTTGAAGAAGCCGGGAGCCCCCAGTAGACCGAATGAGATACCCACGCCGTTGGCGGCGACGTAGGCAGATCCGAGTTGACGCGAGTCCTTCCGCCGCCAGGTGTGTGACACCCAGCAGCTTCGCAGGCAAGCGAGATCTCCGGCAAGCGACTCGCACTTGCCTTCGAACAGCTTCCGCACCTTGGGTGTGCACAGCCGACAGCCCCAACGTGCGATTATGATCACGCCGGAGATGTAGGTCCAAGTGGCTTGGCTGCAACTTGATCAGATCTGATGCGTAACTAGCGAAAGCTACTGTTTGAAGCAGTGCTCTTCCACTCGCTCGAAGACTGTGCTGGAATTAGCGGGAGGCTACTCATGTTGCTGTATTGGGGTGACTCACGGAGCAGGTGCAGGGTGCACTTGTGAAGATAGGCCGCCGTCAGTGTCGAAGAAGAGAACAGAAGTTCTTGAGCCCCCAGAAAACCTAAGCAAGCGGATCGCCATCCACTCGCACTTGACTGCCTTCCTCCGCTGTCAACGCGCGCAAGCGCACATGAGCTGCCGGATTCCAGCGACTATACTTCAGCGTCAACGTGCAGCCTGCCAAAGCCGTACATGAGCTGCCGAAGTCCCTTCGCCCAGTCGAATGTCGATGACCGGACTCCAGCGGCGGAGCTGAGGAGTGGTGGCCTTGCGGCATCGTGAGCGCATTCAGTCCATGGGTCATAGCGCACGATTATAGTTGCGCTATGAGGGGTGCAACAACCTGGTTCATGGACCAGCACCAGTTCCTCAGTCGCAGTAGCCTTGTCAAGTGTAGCACTGTGAAGCCCCAGAAATCCCAAGTGTCGGATAGATAGGCCGCCATCAGTATCGATCAAGAGAACAGAAGTTCTTGAGCCCCCAGAAGTCCCAAGCTCGACTGCCTTCCTCCAGTGTCAACGCGCAAACGCACATGAGCTGCCGGGATCCAGCGACTTAACTTCGGCGTCAACGTACAACCTGCCACAGCCGTACATGAGCTTGCCGAAGCTCCACTTGTGCGCATCTTTCGAAGCACAGTCGTGGCGATGAAAGAAAGGTGGTGGCCCATCCAGGTCATCGGGGTGCACACTCAATCACTCAGCAGCTCGCACGATTATAGTTGCGAACCGGTGTTGACACGCCGTCCGGCTTTAACCCCGGCACCAGTCTTTCGATCAAAGTAGTCTGTCAAGCTTGTAGGAAAAAGAGAGAAGGAAAGTGAGGGGCGGCGCAAGATAAAGTATTTATATTTGAGCTTTGGGCTTGCTTGGCCCGTGCGCAAGGCAACAACGTGGAGAGTGTTCCATCATTCACTTGCAATATGGTCGACACGATTCTGGAACGCTGGACCATTCACGTTCGGCGAACTGATCGTAGACCCGGAACCTACTGCGAACGGCAGCCATACTTGATGACTGTCGATGGAATGTCAAGCATACGCTCCCTGTGTTGTATAGCTACATGCCAGGCCACGTATCGAAAGAACCTCGCGCTACCTCCTCGTCGCGAGTAACTCCCAGGCATCGAGCGAATGATTGAGCGAGATCACGATGTCTGATCTTTCGGAGACGGCGGCGATGCCCATTGGCGACGCTTGCAGGCTTTGGCAGCGTTGGCATTGCGCTCTCGTGCAAACGGAGCGATGTAGCCGTCCTCTGTAGAGAGTGGTAAGGGTCGATGCAACGATCCATGGCCGGCCGACGTCTCTGTTACTAAGACGGTGCGATCGGCCGCTGTATTGCTTGCCAGGACTAGGAGAAGCAAAAGAGTATTAGAAGATACAGTACGGCCTTCCCGACAGCATCTTCCATTTCCAAGCTCCCGTATAGACCTCTCGCTACTTCTGAAAAGCCCAGTCACTTCGGAAAGAGTCAATTCACAGACCCCACAGACCCGTGTGGCATTGGGTGTGAATAGCGCGGATGCAAGCTCCGCAGCGGAGTTGCCTAGCTTTACGTACATTCACTTTAGAAGTGCACAGACCACCGCCTGAGCCGCGACACTTGGATAAAGCTTGAGATTCGTACTTGTCTCAATCTTTGCCCAATCACCTCGACTGAATCACTCAACACCACAGCACCTTCGATAAACCCCATCACCACTTGCAACCGCACTTGCTGCTGAATCTGCTGACAACCCAACACTCGGTAACAAAGATGGCGACAAAGAGGGGGGCGACCGGTGGTCAAGGAGACGGTAACGCGGGTGAGACAGAGATCGCGCACAGCAACAAGAAGCAGAAGAGTGCACCAACCGCGCAGACGAAGACGAAGACAAAGACGAAGGCGGAGCAGCAGCGGGATAGGCAGAAGGCTGCAGCGAGAGCAAAGAAAGCAGTCCAGGGTCAAGGTGAGGCTACTGCGTACGTCCCCAGTCTCTCGTTCGCTTCTCAGCCCACTGACATCCGATACAGAAGCACCAATGTAGCTGAGAAGCAAGCAAACAGCGGCACCACGCAGCTTCCAGCTCCAGATGTCGCGCAGGACCCATCTCAGGACCAGGAGCCTGCCAATGCGCCATCGCATAGCACGACCGCGAACGATGGACATGGCATCCCCACCGAGAATGCTGCGTCTTCTACTGCGCCTAAGAGAAATAAGAAGGCCAAGAAGGCTGGTGTGTCTGAAGCATCTGCCCTGCCCGTGCAAGAATCTCAGGAACAAGTGCCGGCCGATTCAGGAACAGGTGGTGCGGCCGCAAACGAGGGGCAGGGCACTTCCACAGAGAATAAGGCGGCATCCACTGCGCCGAAGAAGAAGAGGGCCAAGAGGGCCAAGAAAGCTGAAGCTGAAGCGCCTGCCCTGCCAGTGGAAGACTCTACAGTCACCACCGTCGCGCAGGACGATCTTGTGCTTGTGAAGTGGCAGAACAACGATCACGTCGGCAAAGTGCAGCACCTTCTACCTCCGGGAGTTCAACCGCCTACCGCCGCTAGGGTCTTGCTCATCAACAAGGGCGTCCGTAACCCACCGGTGCAGATCTACAACGTACGTATATCAATGGATGGAGCCTCTGGTGGCCGTCAGACACTCCGAAGCCCACAACCCTTCCTGGGACTCGTCCGCTAATCCTAACACCCTCAATTTTAGGTATCAGATTTGCGGAAGCTCTACCGTCTCCCAACACTCCCAGCGGACGTCTCCGAGGAGTCACTGAAGAGGAAAGATGGCAAAGGCCCGCAGATTGTGGCAGAGAGCATGGTACTTGCTAAGCATGAGAAGAGCGACGGAAGCTTCTTGCCGGCCTTTGTCCGCAAGACCATCATCAAGCAGGGAACCACACGCTACCTCGTGGCCTTCAAGCTCGATGGCAGCGTCGACAAGCTTTTGCGGAGAGATCTGAGGCCGATGTACATTGGCTCGCCGATGAAGTTGTCGAAGGACGGAGACGATGTTTGGCCCGTGCAATATCTTGAGCCGGAATCGGTGATGTCGAAGAAGGAGAGAAGTGAGTATCTATCGGGGCACCGCAATCAGCAGGATGCAGTTCTTCCACAACCATCGACGGCTGTGCCTGATCCAAACCATGTCGATGGTGAGGTTGGGGGTTGGAAGAACATTATCGATCTCGGCGCTCTTGGAGACGATTCCAGTAAGCCAATCGTCAATGGCCAGCGCACCACCGACAACGAAGTGCAACAGGGTTTCCTCTGCGTAGAGAGCAAAGACTTCGACGTCGTGCTGGGCTGGAGCCCACATAGCGGCAAGAAGGGGGGTAACTACGGTGCCTCCAAGATCAGTAAGCACTTCATACACTCTTCGTTGAAGAACCACGGAAGCTAACATCGCGATAGACACCATCTATTACCTGCACGAAGCTGGTGTTGCCGTCCACCTGGCCATCACCTTCGACAAAGTCAGCCCAAAGAGCCCGGCCCCAACCCCACACGTCTTCACCTTCGACACAGCAGCGGACGCTAGGGTCCTGCACACCATCGGCCAGGCTCGCGTGAGACTGCTGGCGAGCAGAGTCAATCACGGGTACGATGCCAAGATGTATGCCTGGGAGTACAGGGAGCATCTGCGTGGGAACTCAGGTCTCAACACCACAGGCGAGGCTTCGAGCGACGACGACGAGGCTGGGGAGAGGGAGTGAAGGAACAGGATGATGAGGCGCTGAAGATACGCGAACCCTAGCGCGACTGGCGCTCATGATACTATGGGAGAGTTCGGATCACTCAACCTTGCTGATGTTGATGAGGGATCATTCACTTACTACGACTACTGACGACTCGCGGCCTGAACTGGCAACCGTGCAGTTCCACCTCACAGTGGGTCGGCGGCTGGAAGGCTCGCAATTTGACGAAGCTGGGCGACGGCGTTGTTTCATGGAGGATGGACATTCCTAATGCTACTGGATGGGCTCCCGGGCGATTGAGCGCATACTGTGCATGCATAGATATTCGCAGGTCTCTTCAACTCGCTTGTCTCACGCTATACCGATGCTTGCATAATCACATCGCAGTCTTATCGCACATGCTCAGCAGCTTCCCTCCTAGCGCTCGAATAATCGCATTGCGGTCGCAGCGGTATCTGCTCAGCAGCCAGGAGGCCGCCAGAGCTCATTCATAGTCGCATGTACCCATTGGGATCTTGTCCAGGTAGATTAATAGAGGAGACTACGTAAGGATCGACTCAATAGAAAGTACACGCTGGTCGTGTCTGCTCTGCTCCTGCCAGCTGTAACAATCCCCCCCTAGCTTTGTTCGTTCACGGCCTCGTGAACTCGTACATTGTCCATCCTCGATGCCCATAGAAAGTCGTATCCATGTCGCCGCGGACGCAGTGCCGCACGTTGGTGTCGCAAGGAGATGAGGTGTGTGCTGTGTTTGCCGAGGTCGTCTCTCGGGAGTGGTCGGTGGTGACATGCTAGTTTTGGTAAGAGGGTCGCGCGTCCTTTCGGCGCGAGGATCAACCACTGCCCATCACCCAACCGTCTGTTGCCAGTCGTGTCAAAGGAGGTCGTAGTGGTGTGTAGCCTGTGCCGGCGGACTCTGGTAGGTGAAGTCGACGTTAGATCGCCTTCCTCGAAGGCTTGGTCGGCTTGGGGGTAGCCTTGAAGTGCAGTCCGTTCATGGAATGCCATGACCCAGCAGCCGCTTCTTGTATCCACCCCCCAGCCTCTGGATGCACTCGTTGCACCGCTTGAGACTATCGCCATGCTCGAGCAATGCCTCCTCGCTCTGGCGCAAAACCTTGCCACATCCATCCTTCTCCTCATCACAGAAGTACGCGCAAGGCTCTTCGTGACAATACCCGTCCTCTTTCTCCTCATTCGTCCCCAGTACCAGGTCGCATGCACGGCAACGCTTGTTGCCGTCCTCATCGATCGAATTGTCCTCCTGAGCGGCGGCGACGGCGGCGGCTGAGAAGTTGCCCGTGCCTGCCTTCCAGTGCTTCAGCGCCTGAATGCATTCCTTCTCTTTCTTGACTGTCGCCACAGAGGTAAGGCCGCCTCTGTTGGTTGGGTAAACGAACTCCTTGTCGCGGTTCGCTTTCATGGCCGAATTCTCGTCCATCGGCATGAGCTCAGCCCGCTTTTTCTCCGATTTAGAATCGCCGCCATGAAGAGGCCTCACTGTGTACTTATCGTCCTGCTCGCGAACCAAGAACTGTGGGAAATACCAATCCTTATTGTAGCTCCGGACGAAGACGACGGTACGTTCCTGGAGGATTGGCGCATCTTTGCCGGTATTCTTGCGGCCCACAATGGGTTTGTCACCTGATGCTGGACTGAGCTGGCACGGCGAGAGGAGCTTGTCAGCCTTGAACCAAGCCTCGACGGTCAGCGAAGGGTCTGGGTTGAAGAACTGGACCTTGACGTCGTCGTCGCCTTTCCGATCGACCTAAAGGTTTATAAGGGTTAGCGGAGATCTCAACATGTCTGGAGAGCTTTAGTATACGTACCACTTTCCCGAGATGCAGCGACGTATCCCCTGTGTAGATGGCCAGGACAAGCGCGCCGAGAGGAAAATCTGGCTGCTTATCGCTGCTGTGTTCAAGCTGAGATGGACGCCCCTCGTCATCGGACTCAGGGTTTGAAGGGGCCGCATTCATGCTGCTTGCCTGCTCTCCAGGGGTGTTCTCATGCGGAGCCTCATCATCAGAGCTCAGCATTATCCCATCCTCTTCATTTGAGCCAGCCTTTAGCTTGTTGGCACGCGCTACCCGCTTCTTCTGTCTCTCGATTCTCTGCTTCCGTGAGACCTTGGGATCAACCGCGGTCGGTGCCTGCTGCTCTCCAGTATTCTGCTTCTTGGTAGGGCGAATGAACTCCGAGACCGACTTCTTTGCCGGAGTGACATGTTCGTCGCCTGCGGGAGGGCCATTGGTTGGCAGATGAGCGTGTTGTGCTTCCTGGGATGGTTGCTGGGCGACATCCGTGGCAAGGACGGTGGTCTTCGCTTTGCTGCTGCTGGTGCCTTGCGACTCGGCTGCATTCTCAGGGTTGCCATCGTCACTCGTGCGTCTGCAAGGTGTGTCAGCGTGCCGTTGGAGGAGCGTGTAATCGGAGACTTACACAGAAATGCCTGTACCACTCGGCTGCTTTGGCTGATCTCCATGGTTGAAGCTCGACCTCATCTGCTCACCCCCATCCTTCTTACCGCCCTGCTTCTGTTTCTCCGTAGCGACACCAGACTCGTCGCCTACGGTGTCACTTTGCGTTCGCGTAGCGGCGTGCTGCTTGCTTGGGGATGGTTGCTGCGCGGCAGCCGAGTCGGAGGTCTGAGGTCCTGCATTGGTGGATAAGCCCTGGCGTGAGGAGCGTTTCTCCTCAACGCTGGCATCGCTGCTCGAGCGTCTATATCCTGCGTCAGTGACCTGATGAGATCGCGAGATAATGGAGACGTACGCAGTATCATGCCCACCACTATCTCCCTTTGCCTTCGCTGTGGCCTTCTGGGTCTTATTGTCCTTCTTCTTCGAGTCGCGCTTCGAGTGGTCTTTGATCGGTGAATCCGTATTCTTGCCGCTTATCTTCGTGCTACTGTAAGGCATATCAGCATACCGAATACCATAACCCTCCTGTGAGACCACATACCTCGTGTGCTGCCCGGTCTTCTGTTTCTTGAGGTCGACGTCGTTCTCGCCCCTGTCACCGCCGCCGCCATCGCGATCGGTCGTCCCCCTCTTCTTTCCCATCTCTTTTCTTGTCTCTTTTCCTGCGCTTGTGGTTAGGATGCCAGCAGGCTCACGGAGAAGTAGTTGGAAGTAGTGATGAACGTGCTTGATGAAGCAGAAAAGTGTTTCTCAATCGTGGTGTTTTGGAAAGCTCTTTCTTTTCAAGGTGCAGCTTCTTATCCGAGATGCGGAGATTTTCCCGGTGATCCGTGCGCTCTTAGCGCAAAAGCAGGTGAAGTGAGAAGAGTCCGCTCGCAAATCCTCGTCATTCACATACCCCCAATACCACGCCTCATCATCAGCCTACGAAGGACCAATACAGCCGCCTCACGCCGTTCGCTGCATACGAGAGAGCGAATATATCTAGGAAGCGGAGGTATATGCCATACTTGGAGCCAAGTTTGGAGGGTAGGAGGAACTCGACACCGCGCGCTGTCAATGTGTGAGCGTAGGCTTACGGCCATGGCGGACTCATGTGCGTTCTCCAGTTCAAGAGAGGACTCTGCGTCCTGCGAAGGTATTTAGTACTCTGCAACTCTACCAAAGTTACTTACTAGCATGCGTCCGTCGGTGCAGGCGAGAGTATGGCGTCTCCGCACGACGTCTCCTGCCACACTTGCACATCAATACAAGAATCTTCGCGAAGAGATGTAGCCCGAGTCAAGTGCGGTCCACGCACGAGGTGTCTTCGGTAACCGGTGCCGTGTGATCGTTCGTAGTAATACGCCGCTCAAAGCTATCTCAGCTACCATAAGCAGCAGCAGCCAGCGAATGATTTTACACCCACCACCACACGCCAGACGCCTCGCTCCCAAAAGCCATAATCACATAAGCAAATCACTCATCAATCATCCCCCACCTCCCCATCATCCTGAAAGCTCCCATCCTGACTTTCCTGCCTCTCCAGCCCAGCACCTCGAGCAGTACTCTGGCTCGCCAGACTAGTCGTACTACCCACCCTCTCAAGCTTCTGCCTCTTCTTAATATGTATACTATCCTCTTCGTCGCCTTCCTCACCCAACAGCATCTCGTCTCGATCCCTCTTATCCGCTCCCTGACTGCTCGGAGCTGGACTCGCTCGCGCTCCATCCCCTTTGCCGCTCCCAGGAGGTCGTTTCGCAGCAGCCAAGCTCTTAGGTATCTTGCCGTTCGCACCTGGCGTCAAGCTAGTCTTATCCTTCTTCAGTTTATTAGTTAAGCCCTTCTTAAGCAACTTCTTCCTCACCCCTCCCGGCCCCTTAACAGCCAGATCCTCGTCATCATCCTCTTCACCACCACCATTCTTACCAGCACCACTCTCCTGACTCGCCCCAGGCGTCCCAGCTCGACTCCCATTAGGCGTCGACCCATTCATCTTCGCCATAGCATTCCGGCTCGCGGCTCTACCGCTGAGACCCATACACTGCTCCAAATGTTTCGCAAACCTCGTGATGAGAAGTGACCGTTTGCATGACGGGCAGGTATGCCAGGGGATGTATTCGCCCTTTTTGAGCTTCTCATCGATCTTGTTCGCTTTCTTCTCGCCCTTCTCTAGCTTGCCTTCTTTCTTATTATCTGGCTCGCCGTTCTCTGATGGTGAGGGTGGGCCAGTGCCTTGCTGTTCTTCTGAGGCGGGCGTGCCTTCTTGATTCTTCGCTTTCGCTGCTTCGCGCTCTTTCTTGGTGGGTGGGCGACCTGTAGCGTCGGCTTTGGGGAAGGGGTTGTCGTAGATGTCGTGGCCGGGTCGTCGGGACCAGGGTTTGCGCTCGCAGTATGTTGTGTCTTTTGGTGGGTCGGAGGTTGCGCCGCGGACTTTGGGTGCTAAGGGAGGGTCGAGGAGGCGTGGGTTGTTGCAGTCGGAGCAGTGCGGGAGCTTGGTCTGCGGGTCGAGGGTTGCGAGCATCATCTTGTGTTTGCGGTGCTCTTCTTGCACGACGCGGTGGATAATGGTCTCGATAGCTTCGGAGAAGACTTGGTTGGCGATCTGCTTGAGGTTCGGTTGCGACGCCATGGTGGAGGTGTCGCAAGGCAGGCCAGACACAGTGTAGAGGATCTGTCTTCTTGCGGGTCTTATGCTTCCCGAACAATGCGCTGATACGATGTGTTGTCCAGCTCGTGCTATCGCCTCTGCTCCATTTCCGTGAGGCTCGATGAGATGGGAGCTCGGTTCGCGGTTCGCAACTCTTGGTACGTACCAAGAAGGCTGACAGGATCCGATGAACACCGGATTGCTCGCGGCGCAGCTTGTGTGGTATATAATTCTCGGTATCCTTCTCCACCGTGCGACTGCTCAATACTCGGTGCTTGCAATGTAAGACAACCTGTCGATGCTCATCACCATCGCCATCTCCTCCGCATCTCCGCCAGGTACCAGTCGCGTGGCATGACTGCGCTAATGCAGCCCTGCGGCGGGCCGTTATGGCGTCACCCGGTCAAAGCTCCATGATATCCGTTTGCATGTGACAGACAGATATCGAGAGACGCAACGATCACCCCGTTCGAGAAGGCATATGAGCAGAATAACGAGTCAGGCAGTGTTTGTAGCTACCTCTCTCGTGCTACTCCAGCGCCAGCGCCAGTAACACCATGAGCAAGAAGACGCTTGGGCTTGCTACTCCTGCCGAAAGTAGCTCAATTGCCCGCCTTAGTCGCCTCTCACCCTGTCGTATACCCATAAGCACGCTAATGACAGCTCAGTGCTTCATCGAGTCTTGATGCAGCTCGCCTTGTGCTGTAGCTCGATCCTCCAGCATAGCACATCTCACCCCGCAGAAGCAGCTCGTTCATCCGCTCTTCCCCCCAATACCCATAGGGCCCCTATCCGCAATATTCGGATGCGTCCCCGCCGGATTCTCCTTCGCCTTCTCACTCCCCTTCTTCCACACACTCTCAAACGGGTACTTTTGCATCACCAAACAACACACATTAGTACCCAATCGGCATACACCAAACCCCCTCATCCCCCTCATCATCACAACTAGAAGAGCTAGAACTCGAGGAACTCACCTCCCCCTGCTCAACACTATTCTGCTTAACCTTCTGATAATCCTTCACCTGCTGCTCCTTCCCACTCTGCTCCATCGCCGGACTCGAGATATTCTCTTGGTCTCCGCGCGGGGTGGCGACGCCGGGGATGTGAGAGGTGGAGGCTCCGGCGCTGGAGTAGCGGTCTGAGATGGCTTTGCTTCCGGGGGTGTTGAAGGGGACGGAAGTCTCGGATTTCGGGGGGTAGGGCCAGATGCCTATGCCGAAGGTGAGGGCGCCGGCGATGGCGAGGCCGGCGAGGGTTTTGGGGCCGCCTGGGATTTGTGACATCTTCGCTGATACTGTTGTGACTATTTCGGATGTTCTTTGGCGGAAGGTGGAAGAGAAGAGCAAGTTGAGGAGAAAATGGTTGGATGTAGCGGGAGGGATTGGAAGTTGTGGTATGAGTGTACTTCACTGTGAGTGCTTTGTTTACTTTACTCAGCCTCGCTCAGCTCCTGCAAACTCGTTCATGTCAGTCACGTTGTCGTGACGGTGACAGAGATCCCGTTCCCGTTGTCTGTTGACACCACTTGCGTTCGGATGACGTCGGTCTGTCGCAATGGGTGTTGATTTGGTGCGACCAAGGAAAACCGCATCTCGAGCTTCTAAACACCCCTTCTGAAGCCACAGATTCAACTCCACCTCAGTCTGTACTTTGTCGCAAGTGGGAGCGACCAGGCGTTCACGTCATGGTGGCAATCGGTCCCGGTGTGGCTTTGAACGGTGAGAAGGCCTCGCCTTGAGAACTTCACCAGTGGCAAACGACGGTTTCTTCGTTGCTTTGAAAGTCCAGTGATCAACAGAGTCTGGCTGTCCTGGTTGTAATGTACCTTAGTATTGAAGTCTGACATGGCTCGGCAATAACATCCGTAATCCCGCAGGTGATCACTTGGTAAGCCAGAGTGGGCTCGACTTGCGCCCAACGCAAGTGGTGTCGCGATGCTTATGCGGCCTAGTACTAGTGACTCCAGTACAGTGAGCTCTCTTGATGTGGATTCGTTCGGACTTCCGTATGCACTCACGGCTTCCTCCGGGCCGAGGCTGATGAAGAGCTGAAGTTGGAAGGAGTCGCTTCCTTCCGTCCCTTCTCGTCAGCACCAACAACAGCTCGTGTACTTCTGCAAGCACGCGAGTCGGAAACCTGCGAACATCGCTGGTCGGACAGGCCTCTCACATCGCTTTCTTCAATGAATCCTTGAATCGGAAACCTGCCCTCGCCCCACACGGTTTCCATGGGCGGTAGAGCGATCCACCTGGTGGCCCTGCCGTAGTGTTGCCGGGGAGCATACTGTTCTCGGCACAGATGCCAGAAAATCGGTATGCCCTATGTTTGGCCCGAGATATGGTGACTGATGAACCCACTCCAAGAGTGCGAAGGCTGGTGAGGACGCGAGAGGCCTAACGATCCTTGAGGACTTGGCACTTTAGGGCGTAGTAGTGCAAGTATTTGAGGGCTTCCTTGGCCTCAGACATCACCTTTAGTACCCATACTTTACTCTCACCATCAACCATAACCATCTTGTCAATCTCTTCACTATGGCTACCGAAAAAGGCGTCCCGGCCCTCGATGGCGCTATCAGCGTGACCAAGGATGCCGTACCCGAGACTGCTACAGTCAACGATCTCACTCTCCAGCAGAAGGGCAGCACCAATCCGGAGCACTTCGACTGCGATGTCTTGGTGGTGGGTGCAGGCTTTTCCGGTATCACGGCCATCAACCGTTTCCGCAAGGCGGGCATGAACGTCAGATGCTTCGAGGCGGGAGACGACTTTGGTGGCGTCTGGCATTGGAATCGCTACCCAGGCGCCCGCGTGGATTCGGAGATGCCATTTTACCAACTTAATATACCGGAAGTGTACCAGTCCTGGTCGTTTAGCGAGAGGTTCCCGGATCATAGGGAGCTACGGAAGTATATGGCCCATGTCAACAAGGTGCTGAATCTCAGCAAGGACACCACGTTCAATGCGCGAGTTGTGGATGCTTCGTTCGATCAAACTAGTACGAGATGGAACGTGAAGACGCAGCAAGGACATTCGGCGAGTTGCAAGTACCTACTTCTTGCCACTGGCATATTGAGTAGAACATACACGCCGGACTTCCAAGGACTGAAAGACTACAAAGGCGAGGTCTATCACTCTGGGGCTTTTGATGAGAATTACAGCGCCAAAGGCAAGAAGGTCGCTTTGATCGGAGCTGGAGCGACAGCGGTTCAGATCACCCAGGAGCTTGGCAAGCAAGCCGACCATCTCTCGGTCCTCTTGAGACGGCCGAGTACTTGTTACGCAATGCAGCAGCGCAAGTGGACGGAGGAAGACCGCAAGCAATGGCAACCTTTCTTCCCGATCATCTTTCAAGGGGCTCGAGAATCGTACTCTGGTTTTTCGCACGACCCGCCCACAACTCCCAGCGTATTTCAAGTATCTGAGGAGGAGCGAGAAAGGCGGTTCGAAGAAGTGTGGGCACGTGGCGGCTTTCACTTCCTGCTGTCGAACTACGGTGACATCGCCTTTGAGCCGAAAGCGAACAGACTCGCCTATGACTTCTGGCGCAAGAAGGTGTGCGCGAGGTTGACGGATCCAAAGAAACAGGCCATCATGGCGCCCGAGGAACCTCCTTACTACATCGGCACGAAGCGGGCACCACTTGAGCAAGACTACTACGACGTGCTAAACCAATCGAACATCGATTGCGTTGATCTGAAGGCGAACCCACTGCAAGGCTTCTACGAGGGTGGTCTGCTCATGGGCGACGGCACAAAGATAGAGGCCGATACGGTTGTCTTCGCTACGGGCTTCGATAGCTACACGGGCGCACTGACACAGATGGGCGTCAAAGACGTCAACGGCAAAGACCTTGCTGAGCACTGGAAAGACAGTATACACACGTATATGGGGCTGATGGTCTCTGGCTTCCCAAATATGTTCATGAGTTACTCGCCGCAGGCACCAAATGCACTTGCAAACGGCCCTAGTGTGATCGAGCTCCAGATCGATCTCATTGCCGAGATGATAGAGAAGCTGGAAAAGGAGAAAGTCAAAACCCTTGAGCCCAAGCCAGAGGCAGAGGCGGGATGGAAGGCGCAGCTTCAGGCTGTGGAGAAAATGACTTTGATACAGTATACGGACTCTTGGTGGAACGGCTCGGTGAGTACCGGCCCAATCCATACATGGCAACTTTCAGGTCATACTTTTGTGCTGACATGATTGCAGAACATCCCCGGCAAGAAAGCGGAGCCCATGACATACCTGGGAGGTAACGCTGCTTGGGACAAGCAGGTTCGGACGTTGATACCAGAATGGACGGGCTTTGAGGTCGTTGCCGCTTGATACGGCTTACAGGTGACGGGTGACGGGATGTAATGAATAACGTATGCTTGAGATGAAGACTGATGGACGTAACGGACCGTGATTGACAGCTTCATCTTTGTACGTGGGTCTCGTCTAAGTCAATCTAGATTGAAGCCTCGAGCTAAACCGTACCAGATATTCCCCCCTCCTGCCGCTCCAAAAGTGCCCAGTGGCAGTCATGCATTCCTCACACTATAAGTCTTTGCTTCTTCCATCTCTCCAGCAAGGTTGCCTACGCCGCCGTGATTGTAGACATATTGCTGCGTAGACTGGTACATTCCTGAAGCGCCGTCAGAGTGTCCAGCAGCAGTGCTACTAGGCGGTGACGGTGATGGTATAACGCCCCCCTGACCCCTGGCCACGCCTGGGTGAAGGGGCTGTTTACCGCGAGACATCTCCGACATGCCTCTAGACTGCGCAGCCCCGGTACGTCCAGTCGGTACAGCACCACCGGTGTTTCTCGCCAGGGCACTTGGATTGCCGGCGACGTCGCTAGCGTTCAGTCCCGCCGGCACGGTATTCCTGCTCACTCCGGCAGGCGTCGTACCAGTCGTAGTAACTTGCTGATGGTACTGAGCGCTGTTGACCGGGTCGCCGCGCTCCATCTGCGGTGTACTGACTTGAGGGTTGTGCTGACGTTCGACTTTCTGAACCGGAGGCTTGTACTCTTCGTGCTGCTCGGCTTTCTTGTTACCGCGCTTGAAAACTGAGCGGCAGCAGAGACAGAAGCCAAGGCCGATCAGTAGGAGTCCACCAATGACGCAGCCGACGACGATGCCAGCTATGGCGCCGCCGGAGAGACCATCATGGTGATGGGTAATCTGGGTAGGTACCGCCGAGCTGACCACGGCCGATGCGGACGAGACGGCAGTGCCTGCGGCGGATGTCTGATGTACGGTCAGCTTGTCTAGACAAGGACTGTTGCGCAATTCGAGATCATTGCACTTACGACACTGGAAGCCATTGCTAGTAATGTTGCGAAAGCGTTCAAGTTGTTACGAGGCTGTGATGAGGCAGTACACTGTACGATGAGGTCGGAAGTAAGGGAACCGCAAGTCTGTGCTGTTCATACTCACAGCTACATCATATATGCTCTCCTCTGAGGTCTCTGAAGTTGTCAAAGTATGTCTGAGTAGGCCTTGGTGGGGTGCAGAGACAGCAGAGCATGGTCTCAAAGGAGACTGCGGATACAGAAGTGGTACCCAATGCGGTGGAGAGACAGAGTTGGATACCGGAGCATCGAGATGGATACCAGGCTACAAAGTTGGTGGCTGCGTCAGTACCACGTCCTCATGAAGTTAAAACACACTGACTGTCTGCACCGCATTTCGTTAAGTGGGAACTGACGGCACTTCCATATTGCACATCGCGCATTAGAGCTACTGCTTGTCTCAAAAGCACTTCCATGGTACTAACTGCTGCAAGCGGCGGGCTCAATATTGCGGCATGTTGGCAGACTGGTTCTCCCTGCTGTACATGTTGGTATGAAGGTTCTCGTTTTGGACTCAGCTTCCTTGGTCAGCCGCAAGCCATCCGACTATCTTGCAGTCTTCTAGTATTCCAGAAGAGAGGTATAACCGTCCAAGAAAGCCTTGCATAGCCAAGTTCTGGCCGTCTGTCCAAGCATGCAGTCCGGGGAAGGTCGGAGGGTTCGCACCACGGAACTCAATCTGCTTACGCATGAGTTCAATATCCCCATGTGTGCAGAAGATGCTTTTTCGTTTCGCACTCTACATCCTCAGCAGTGGACGCCGTTGTACCTGCAAGGCCGTTCGTGACCTGGTTGCATGTCCACCATCATCGGGCACACTCTGAAGAGCACGAGAACTAGCTTGGACCAATCCCGCCATTTGGATCCGCTTCTCCTAGACCACCATCGCTGTCGTTACGCTGCCAGTGCCCTTTACGATTCTCGCCATGGTCAAAGCCATGCATAACCTTCAACAGAGCAGGGTGTTCGTCGCCGACTTTTTCCTGCGCAGTGTACGCAAGCAGATGGAGCGTTCGATCGGATTCCTGGGGATGTTGAATGTCTCGACGTACTTCCGTGGTCGTTTCAGTCAACGGGGTGCAACACACGGCCTTGACACAGCGATCGGTCGCACATGTCCACGGATATGTATACCATCTTCTGCGAACTCAGACTTTTCTCCAGATGTGAAGTATGAGGTACGAGTCATGCGAGATGCAGTCAAGTATGACTGAGAGGCTATGCCGCCCCGTTCTCACACACGGAAGCTCTGTCATAGTAGGAAGCTTCCGGTGATCACGGAGGTATCATAGCGTCATTCTGAGCGGCTATGTCTGCCACAACACCGCCTGGAGTCGATTGCTCTGTTCGCGCTTGCTGCTTTGCGGCGGCCGCTCGCTCGCTCTTCCTCTTCTGCCGCTTGGCACCGACAGGAAACCGCTTCACTGCACCACAAACGCCGCACTCCATCACGAGCACATCAGCGTGCGGTTTCGTGCCACCTCGAGACAGATTCTCGATTCGTTTGCTGCACGTCTGGCCTTCAACAATCACAGTACTGCAAATCTTGCAGACCGAGTGCTTGACGTTGGTGTGCAGCCGTATCTGGGACTTCAGCGCTACCTGCCGGAGGTGCATAGCCAGATGAAGTGGGATGCCTCCAGCTGGTGGTAGATTGAGTCCAGATTTCCTCGACACTGCATCACTTATGATCGCTCCTGAGTCTGTGGCAGCAGGTGCGGGCTCGGTACTTTGTTGGTCTGCTTGAACGGATTTCACATCGTCGTTACACAATGTGTCCTTGGTCGTAATTTGGCCCTGACCTTGCAGTGTCAAGTACGTCGCCGCTTGTTGCAAGTATGAGATCCGGGCATGAAGGTGCTTGTTGTGCACACCGTCTTTGCCTTTGCCTTTGGCCATGGCCCCGTAGATTCTGTTTGTGTGATTTCTTGCGATAGATCAATAGAGCACGTCACGGATGAGATGGTGTAGCGACATTGTCTTCGTCACGCAATTTTATCTGCACACGAAGAGGTCGAAGTCGAAAGTCACAGCTCGTATCAAAATCCACGCTTGGGCCACTTTGTCGAGTTAGTCATCCGGCAATTCTTCGGCCGATCCCGCACGCTAAGATTCCTTCGAACTTGGGACAGCAACGCACCTTGCAG
>JAKLLW010001095.1:0-18944 GCA_022814695.1 Neocatenulostroma microsporum | reverse complement strand
CAGCAGTGGTGGCATCAAGAACAAGGACGGCCCACCAACCATCGTCAACTGCGGTCAGGCTTAAGCGGCTGTGGAAGATGAAGAAGCACAAAGTGACTCGGCGGCTTGGAGACGTGGCTGCGAGTGCGGACGGAGGTGAACATGATGCATAGTCGGCCACGAGCAGCGATCCTATGCTGACGGCTGGCTGTCAAAGGCTAGCTCAAAAGTAGAGAGTGCATAAGGTATTAAGAGAGTCTCTATCAATCCTGCCTTCAACATTCATCCCTACGTGTGTGATTTTGCGGACCTCGTACTTCTATCGATTGCGTTCATGTCGCCGCCAGTCGCATTTCTATAACCGTCTAGAGGACAATACAACAGCCACTCCGCCGTCCCGATTTTTGGAGAAGGCGGCAATGTTCAACGTCACCAAGCCTCGGAGCCAACATCATACGGTCAACAAACAGTTTACGCATAGCAGCTCTCAGGGGACAAAATTGAACACCTGAGGCGCTCTTCCTGCATGTATTCCAGTTCATCCAGGCCGGGTTTTGAGCAGCTGTAGTTACCACCAATGGCATTCCACTTGGACATGCTGCTGGGAATGATATTTCTGGTCCGGTGGCTCTCTGTCCATGCGTATGCGTTTCTTCAGAGTCCCTGGTATGTAATTAAGCTCTTGTAGGCTCTGGCAGTAGCCTCGCGGTTCGATATCCTGCTGAAGACGTTGTACCACTGAGCCCACAGTTACGAGCGCGGCATTTTGAAAGCGCTTGTACAAATCCAGCAACTGTGTAGTGGTCTAGCACCACAGAGGCTGCCCTTGTCATTGCTATACAGTCTCGAGTGTCTCGAGGTGGTGCTTTGGGATACCCCGCGCCCCCACCTTCACCTTCTGCTATTTTCAGGGCAAGGACCCTGGCAGCGTTTCGCGGCAACTCTATTCACCCTAGCAGTAGCCGCATTGGGCGCCTATCTCGCGTTTCAGCTTTGAGGCTGGTCGTCTCGTGCTGGAACGCCTTGCTTGCCTGCTTGCGTGGACGAGCAATAATTGGGCAGGTCACGTTATGAAGACTCGGACAACATCAACGATTGCTACGTACACGTGAGTATTGATTGCGAATCGAGGCGCGGGATTCTGGATGCTGGACATCACGACATCCCTGGAGTTCAAGGTTCGCAAGCGCAAGTCTGAGGAACATGGCTGAAGACGGCGAGTCGAAGGCCAGCGGGCGGTCGAGGTTTCTGAGCAAGAGCAAATGGGGCAAAGTGTTCAAGGAGAATGAAAGCCCACCACCATCACAGCCCGGGAAGGTCAACGCGGCATTCAGCTTGAACGACGATGTGGTCGACTTCCTCAAGCCGTCTACGGAGAAGAGCAGGCCGAAGATTGATATTGCGATTGCGAAGAGATGGCCAGAGGCGCATGAAGTGCGGAAGGCAAGCGAGACGGGCACGCCTGTGCCACAATGGAGCGGCTACAGGAAGCCGAGAAGAAGGCCTGGCTTGACGGTTGGCTTCGTGAAGACTGCGCCGGAGATCATTGGAGAGGGTGGTGATGAGGCACCGAATCCGCCGAGCGAAGTATCGAGAATGAAGGCTGTGGTACAGCGATCAGTGTCAGACCGGAGGCCAGGCGCTTTCGACAGTGCTGCTCCATTGCCCGGCACGCAAGCGCCCAGACAGGCGCCACGGCATGCCAAAGTACCAAGCATCCCCGAGAACGAGCTCGGGCGACCGCCAGTACGACGAGCGCAGACTTCGCATAACGGATTTTCGCCGCCTATACAGAGAAAGCATGCTTCACCGCCTCTTGAGCCTCCAGCTCCGGACTTTGACAGGCCGAAGCTCAATAGAACACCCACTGGCTTCAACTCTCAAGAAGATGGCTTAGCGCACGCACGAATGAACGATAGCGATGATGAGCATCCTATGCCTAACAGGAGACCGATGGTAGACACGAAGATGGGCAAGCAAGGCCCGAAATACGACTCTGCTGCGCCTACGACTACCAGTCCAGAGGCTATCAGCAAGGTGTCTGCAGTACCAAGCCACGATATGCCACCAGCCGCACGAAGGCGCCAACGAGACATGCAGAGTAACGAGGGCATGGCGCTAAGACGTGCAAGCGCTTTGTACATGAATAACGATAACGATGATCAATATACACCGGTGGCTGAGACCGGCTTCCTACCATCCCAACAATTCTACAACGCTCTTTCGAACGCTTCCGCAACAAGCATCGTCCCGGAGACTACGACCTCGCCTGATAGGCAGCTGTCCCCTGAGTCAGCCGTCTCGCCAAGTGGACCTTCACCTTTCGCTGATCCGAAGTACACAAGGCGGCGATCTGGCGAGTCTGCGCCTACTCCTCCGCAGCATTCAGGACGGCAGCCACGGGCAGGTTACCAGCCAAGCTACATGCAAGCGCAGCAGCCATCAGCTGCGCCATCGCAGCCTCCGCCGCAACCTCTCACGGTTCCTGGGCCTGGCCCTGGCTCTAGATCTCGACAACCACCGGAGCAGCCTAGCTACATGCGAGCTCGGCAGAATTCCGCTGCATCTCAAGGTGTTCCGAGATCATCGCAGGAACACAATGCGTCAAGCTACGTGCGCGCAATGCAGCCACCCGGCGGTGCGATGTTGCCAAATCCACCGGCACCGCCGCAAGCACAACAGATGAGCGTACCACAAGACAGCAACCGGGACAGGTCACTCTCGCCCATGCGTGATCGTCCCTTGGACTTGCAAGCCGGCCCAGAGAAGCCGCGACTTTTCTACTCGCAGCCGGACCACTCGAGTGGAAGTATCAACCGCCTCACAACATCGCCGAAGTTGGGCCATAGCCGGACTAATTCGCGCGAAGAGACACCTCCTCAGATACGAGAGCCTGCGAGTGCTACAGCGCAACGCATTATGGGCCACGCTCGCAATAACTCTCGTGAGGAGGTGCCTGCCCAGGTGAGGCAGCCGGTGGCATTAGACACGAGACCACGACCTACTCAACGCTCCCAGATGTACAGTGATAGCCCGCAAGATCAAAGCCCTCAGTCGGCGTTCCTTGGGTCTGGCCGAACGGGTAACATTGTGCCTCCAGTGCCTTCTCCGTACTCGAGAGGGCCCAGTCCGGCCGACTACTTCTCTGCGCCAAAAGCTCCTCAGACCCAGCCGGCTCGCTCACCAGCTGCCCATCTCAGAGAAGAGGATGCTGCGAGACCTGGCTCTTCTGGTTCCGCCAAGACTGCACCTCGTGTCATGCCGTCTCCGCAACCGCCCATGCAGAGTGACCCTGCTGCTGAAATCGCTCTCACGGACTTCGCTGCTCGGGTAGCGCACATGAAAGGCGTGTTTCGACTCACAGCGGAGAAGGAACGACCATCTGAGCAATGTACGCCTCAAGGCTGGCTTAGAGCTGGCTTGTGGTGGTATCTGCGAGGCAAAGCTGGATTGGAAGTGATGCTCCAGCCACGGCCGCGTAGTCCTGACGCTCGGCGCGAGCTTCTCACCCAGCCGCACGTTGATCTTGCGAAAGCTTGGTGGATCATCTCTGATCAGCTTGAGGAGTATGAGGCGGTTGAGAGCCTGCAAGCCGCACCGTCGCCTGACGCCCAAGGACAGTATTTGCAGCAATCAGTCGCCTTGTTACGCAGTCATCTGAAGTCACTCTGCGCGTCAATGCTCAAGAACGAGCTCATGCCACCGCATCAGTCGCTGATACAAGGGCAAGACACTTCGGTTTGGCTAGAGTATCCACGCTTCGCCGCCGATGCCGCAACAGTGTTGAGTGGCAGCGCTGGCAAGTCTCTGCTAGCGGACGCCTCAGGCTCGACGGTGCCACCCCTTGAAGCTTTGCCACTTGGTGATACTCGAGACATGTTCTGCTACGGACGCTTCCCAGTTGAGGTCTCAGTCAACACAGATGAGGCGGACACTGATCGCGTGGTTATGCCATGCATGCTTTCCATGCGGCGAGGCAAGCGAGATTTTCAGGCCAGTATCGCGATTGCCAGCCAGACCGATCTCGTCAACGTCCAGCTTGGACCGCGGCGTGGCGAAGAACGAGGAGTGACCTGGCACGACGTCTCGTGGAAAGCAAGCTCCTGTGGCATGACCATACAATTACCGCGCGGCTTCGACCTTACTGTAAGGATACAAGAGCGAGACTTCCGGTCGTTGTGGAACCTCGTTGAGTATTCTCGGAAAGTAGAGCATAGCCTGCGGCCAGAAGCGCACGAGAAGCTTGTGCACAACGCACGGCTCGCGGAAGTCCAGTATGCTGACTCTTCTGGTTCGCGCGCCTTCCCATCTGAGAAGCTTCGAAACTGTACTGCCATGGTCTTTGAGCGCACAGAGGAGCATCGATCTGGCAGCGGTGTGCGTAAGATGCATCGTGGCTATCGCTTATTACTGGTCACAGAGCCGACGCACAAGTCTCTCAGCACTGTCAGCCACGAGGTCTGCCGGCAATCTCCGCTCTTCTTCGAGTTCATCACGGATGCTGCAGCTCATGGCACAGCAGCTATGGTGCTCCGTGTACGAGAAGACCGCAAGCAATGTAGGATGCTGCTAGTCTTCGCAGATGTGACCAGTCGGCAAACATTCTACGACGTACTCAATGGCTTAGACGTCAGCCCTGACGAGACAATCGTCGGCAAGATGGCTCTTACTGGTGTCAATATACAACCACTCGAGCAAGCTGAAGCGTTCTCCCCTGTCAGCCACCCTGCGCTGCGAGCACTGGAGTGGCAGAGGCTGGGTGTCACGAACTGTCCTTCAGATGACCCGAACACCCGCATACCGAAAACTGTCCAGTCTGACAACCTTCGCATCGTGGCAAGGCATGCTGCTGGTTGTATTACAGACCGCCTCAACCTTGGCAAAGGCGAGCTCCTGCTACGGCTGCCTTGTGCAGAGTCACCTGCACCCGCGATACAGCTCTTTCGCAGTCCGCAAGAAGACCTCAGCATTTCTGTCGACACGCGTCAATGCCCACAACAGATCACAGACGGCATTGCCGAATTACATAGCATAGCCCAGCAGCAACCTACCATTCGCACTTTCACATTCGCCACTATCGCCGATCTACATGCTTTTCAGGCATCCGTCACCGGTTTCACCGTACGCTACGATGGCGTAGCGAGTACCTTTGGCATCTCACATCGCATGAACATGGTACCGATCTATCAAAAGAAACAGGCCTCGAAGGTCCGTCTCCAGATCGCCAGCCAAGGCAGTGTCATACAAGTCCTGGCGTTCATGGAGGATTTCATCCTTGCTCAGGCCATGTGCTTTCAAGTCAAGTCGACTGATACTTTTGAGTCCGTCAAGGGTGATAGCAAGGGCAAGAAGTGGGCTGTCAAGATGGTTGATGCGAAGTTCGCTCTGCCGAAACAAGAGAAAGGCGAGGAGCTTGAGCTGGAAGTGAGAGTGCGAAGGCGCTTTGTGAATCTTGAGGGTCTGGATTATGCTGAGGAGCATGATGATATTACTGTGGGCTTTGATACAGAAGAAGGTACGTACACTCATCCTACTGTTGAATTGATATCTCGCTGACGCCGTACAGATCGAGACAGGTTCGCCCAGGCTCTTCCGGCGGAGGCGAAAGTGGGAAGGGGACGAGGACTCACGCTCAAGCGACGCATTTGAACATTTGACGACAATTAGTATGCATTCAACGCGACAATACCCAACCACCTGGCATAGCAGTAGGGCGTTTCCTCTTGGCATAAGCAGCATGCGACTGCCGTAACAGGAAAGTGCGGGCGAGGAAGCACGCCAGGGCGCGAAATGTGGGGCACGACTCATTCGCTGAAGATCACAGCGAGCTCGCAGCTATCAAAACATCTTTGTCCCGTTCCTCCATCAGCCTGCCTGACCCATTGACATTACAATATCCTGTCTGAGATTATCGTCCTTCTTCCCAATGGCTCAATCCAATGGCCATGCCAACCCTAACACCAATGAGCTCTCCATTCCCGACCCAGTACAACCACCAACATACTCTCTAGCGACACTCGGTATACATGCAGACGACCCGATCAACAGCTACACAGATGTAGCGCCAGCTCTGCATGTCTCCTCGACCTTCCGCTACCCTCACGACCCAGATCAGCTCAAGCCTACAGACGATCTCGACATACCCGAGCGAGAACCAGGCACAGCGATACCGAGCGATGCACACATCTACTCCCGACTCACAGCACCGAACAGCTCACGCCTCGAGCTTACGCTTACATCGATCATTGGCGCCCCATGCCTGACATACACTTCCGGTCTCGCAGCCTTCCATGCACTGCTCGTCTACTTACACCCGAAAATCGTAGCCATAGGAGCTGGCTATCACGGCTGCCATGGTGTGCTAGAAATCTACCAGAAGCTTACAAACTGCAAGATCGTCGATCTGTTCGACGAGAAGAGCTGGGACAATGAAGGCGAGAGCTGGAGCTTAGGGAAGGGAGACGTGGTACACCTTGAGACACCGGTCAACCCTACAGGCAAAGCGTACAACATGCAGTACTTTGCGGACTTGGCACACAAAAGAGGAGCGGTGTTGACGGTGGACTCGACGTTCGGCCCACCGCCATTGCAAGACCCGTTCAAGTGCGGTGCGGATTATGTGATGCATAGTGGGACAAAGTACATTGGTGGGCACTCGGATATGCTGTGTGGTGTCATTGCTATCGGGAAGCATAGAGAAAGCTGGCAAAAGGATTACTGGACTATGTTCGGTGAGCGGCTACACCTGGGTTCGGTCATGGGTAGTATGGAGGGCTGGCTGGGCGTGAGGAGTATGCGGACGTTCGAGTTGCGGGTAATGAGGCAGAGTGGGAACTGCGATAAGATCGTGGATTTCCTCAATGACTGCTTCACGGCTGGTGAGAATGTCGGCGGCGATGCGAAAGCGGTGAAGGCCGTAGTGGCGAAGATTGAACATGCTTCCTTGCAGAAGGAAGACATGAGCTGGCTCAAGAAGCAGATGCCGAACGGTTTTGGTCCAGTCTTTAGCATCAACATGAAGACCGCGGCGCAAGCGAGGCGGTTACCGAGTAAGCTACATCTTTTCCATCATGCGACGAGTCTCGGTGGCGTGGAGAGCTTGATCGAGTGGCGGAGAATGAGTGATAACACGGTCGAGGATACACTGTGCCGTGTCAGTGTGGGCGTAGAAGCATGGGAGGACCTAAGAGATGATCTTGTGGCGGGCTTCAAGGCGCTGGCTGCTGAGGAGACAGCGTGAAGACTGCCCGCGCTGGCGCGAAGATAGGTCGGCTGTACATGATTACTGCATTCACCAACGATAGTGAAGGTTGCATTCGTTCCTCAACCGGCCACGTCTTCCTTGGCGCGAGAACACATCATTCCAAGCTCTCGGGTCACACAACACAGTGAGATCGATAAATCTTCATCGTATCTCGTAGATGTGTTCGCCATCAGCAGCCCTTAAACAGGACAACATCACTTACTGTATCTCACGGCTCGCAAGTCACCCTTGGTCTACTAGCGGGCGATACGCATGCTGGACCGTCGCGAGTCTGCTGCGAGATAAGGCCAGAGGCTTCCGAGAGCACAGCTTGCCTGGTAGATGGCCGTTGGGAGATAGAGCGTCATCACTCACCGCATCTCACGGCTCGCAAGTCACTCTTGGTCTACCAGCGATCGATACAGGTGCTGGACAGTAGCACGTCTGCTGCGAGATAACGCCAGAGGCCCCCGAAAGCACAGCTTGCCTGGTAGACACTCGCCGGGAGATACAGCAGCTCCAGTCTGTTCGATGTGTTCGAGAAACACGACGGCCTCTACTGCCAGCAGCCCCCGGACCAGGGTCTTCAGACCCGCAGATTCCAGCATGCCTATCCATCAAACATCACACTTCTTCAAGCTTCCACCGGAACTTCGCAACTACGTCTATGAGCTCTGCCTCGGCGGTCGCAGCGGCGAGCACCTGTCCCTCGCTGCCGGTGACGCCCACTTGAGCTGGACATGCCGCGAGATTCGGCGTGAAACACTCCTACTGTACTACAGCATGAATAGCTTCAAACTCAAGGTACCCTTCGGTGGCATCGGACATGTGGTATACCAACTATCGCGAAACTCGCTGGCGGCCAAACTCAAGGCTATCCCGAGATTGCGCATCATCTACCAAACCATCCGCCTGGACCGTCAGTACTTCCACGAGAATCTTGATAATGTGGGAAATCTGTCTTTCCTTTGCTCCGCCTTGAGTAAGGCCGGTTTCACCGAGAAGCAGCTGGAGTGGTACGCAGCGGCTCGTCGAGACTGCAACGCACGCCACTACTCGAAGCCGGATTGGTTGCTTGTTGGACATCTGAGGAGGCTGGAGGGGCGCTGGGCTGCGAAAGTCAGGATGGAGAGGTGCCTTCGGCGATGCCTGCGTGGAAGAGAGGCATAGTAGCCGTAGCGAAGCGCAGCATGAATGTGGCACGGTCGGCGGTATGCTCGCTTGTGCAGACCGTGTGATCTTTGAGATGTAATATGCTGGAGAGCATTCGAAGCGTGGATGGAGCAGTATGAGGAGCTCGTATGCATGTCAATACCATCGCCGAAACTGGCTCGTGCACATTCACTTTCCCAGTCCGCTGGCGGAACTAGTCACTTTATATGCAGATCTGGACTTCCTTACAACTATCTTCGCCACTTGAAAGATCAACAAGACCGCAGAGTCCCTTTGACCACGTCTTGCACTACCGCCATACAACATCGGCACCCACATGATGCAGACGTCAACTCTCATCAAGTTGCCAGCGGAGCTCCGCAACCGCATCTACGAATTATCCCTTACGCACGATCACGACAAGCCTCTCCAGCTCCAGGACGGTGATGCGCATCTCAGTCGCACATGCCGCCAAATCCGAGAAGAAACAGTGTTGCTCTTCTACAGCCTTAACAAGTTCGAGTGCACGCTCTTCTCTCATAGCGACATCGACCACTTCCTCAGCCGACAGAAGCAGCAGTTCTTCTCTCGTAAGACGAAGGTCATTCCTGAGTTAAAGATCATCTGCCAGACCGCAGGACATGAGGAGGACCGGCACAAGCGTCACTGCTACGGCTATGTGACCAAGCAGTACGGAGAGATCATCGAGCATGGAATTAAGAGGTGTTGCGTTTGAAGGGAAGGTCAAGGTTTCTTTGCTATCTCGCCGAGATCTGCATGAGCAATGAGTCACTGTTCATGTGTCAGGGGGGCAAGATGCGGATCGATGTATCTTCGGACCGGTAGCTTCGCGAACATTCCTCAGCTTTCCAAGAAACCGAACCCTCTTCGTTCTATTCCCGAAGCTCCTTTCGCAAGCAATGTCCCCCAATATCGATATGCTTCGTCTGCCATCCTGAGACGATCTGATGATTTCGTGACTTCCAAGACGCAATACAATCGCCGGAGAACGTCTGCTCTTGTGGAGATACGTTACGCTCGGCGTCGTTGAATCCTACCCTATCGCTGAATCTTGAGATGATCAAGGACCCTGGTAGGCAACCCAATCGTTGAAATGACCCGGTTGAACGCTCGAGTTTGCTCAGCTGCATTGCATCGCCGGATCCCGAGCCTGTGATGAGACCAGTGATAGACGATACAATGGCTGAAAGGACGTCTGCGTTGCATCATCTAGGCTTAGGTCTTCTCCAAATCTCATCCCCCGAACTGGCCGAAGGCGACGGAGACAAATTCCCATAGCAGGGGTGGCCGACGCGGTGGTCGTGCTGATGGGTGGAACAAAAGAAACGTGCATGGATGCTGCTGATCTTACAGTGGTGCGGCAAGAAACTTCAGCGCCTCCTGAATCGCCGAGAAAAAGGCTTGCGATTATGTGGTGTGTGTGCTGCCTATCGTTAGCGGTAAGGTCAGCAGGGAATGCAAGACCTTCTATCCAAATGAGGACAGCCTTTCTGGGAGATAATGTACGCACTAGGCGATACAGCCGCTTTTGGGATATTTGCCCTAGTAGAACTGCCATTAATTTGGTGCCAGTCACCGCATTTCTCCATGTACGACCCAGCTTCAATGAAGTCAATGCCAAGCGACCCAGTCGCCTAAGGACATCCATGTTTTTCGGAGATGTCATGCAGATTCTGTCGACGAATCGTTTTCGTCGCATGATCTCATGACTGTGATGGGGTCACTGGTAACCGATGCAGTCCATGATGGTTATCTGTTGTTCCGGAGATGTAGTACACTTCATCTTGCGGGAGTCGATCTCTTTGCTGGGGCTCAAGCAGTGGTGGGATCAGTGCTCGGCAGTGCGGCTGCTGGAAGATGTCTGGTCTGTCGGAGATGCGGCATGCTTGACCACTTACACGCCTCCACAACGTCCGAAAAAGGAGGTATATCGGAGCGCATGGGCGCATGTTTGTCGAGCGAGGAGAAGGCTAATGGTGGTCGCAGACGAGGTTCGACCTCTGGTGGGCGAGAGTATGTTGAAGCGCGTGGATGCCCGTTGGTCGAGTGAGGAACATGCTGACAGCCGCCGTAGACGAGGTTCGACCTCTGGTGACATGACAAGCTTCAGAAGACTCCTGGTCGCCCAGTGTATGTTTGCGCTCCCTCGGTCCCTTCAGGATATTCAGAATATACCTCGGAGATGGGAAAATCCAAGCAACGTGCTGAATGCTGATGGTCTCGTGATGGTGTGGGAATGAGCCGATGCAGCAACTCGCATCAGGATAAGTGAAAGACGACTCTCAGTTTCCGGGGTATGTTTCCCCCTTCCGAACCCCTCTTGTCCTTATGAGTCGCCGAAGGAGATTGCTGGAAGTGACGCTCGGTCTGCCAGTGTATGTCGCCTCTCTCCTCCGCCCCTTCTATCCTTCGAGACCGGAGAGAAAAGCTGGTTTGGTGGTATGTACTGACAGAAGTTAACGGTGCGGTCATGAACTGTTCTGTTGCTTTATGTCTTTCCGACCGCCTTGGAAAGAGCTTTTGTGGCGTGATATGCGTCCTGATTTGCGTTAGCTGTGCAGTCATAAGCAATGCAATACCTCATAGCCACTGCTTTGGGCAGATAGGGTATGATACGTACCTGAGACGGTCGCAGTCTCATTGAGATTTGCTCGGGGAGATAGGGTGTGATACGTACTTGAGAGGGTCGCAATTTCATCGAGCTTTTGATGAGTGTCGATTGGGAGATGAAAGCTGGATGCGATTGCATCTCGACCGTAGCAACCTGTGCTGAGGTCAGTAGTAGGCAATACGTGCCCATATCGGCCGCTTGCAAGGACAGGGATATAGCAAGTCTAGAGCGTCCGATTTGCATTCATTGCTGGATATCCAGCCTATGATGAGGGCGCTGGTAGGCGATACAGCCCCTTATGAAAGGCCGTTCTCTTGGAGATGATGTACGCTCGCGAAGGGCCAATGCGTTTCATCGCCAAATCTCAAGCCTGTGATGAGGTTACTGGTAGGCAATACGTGCCCATATAGGGTGATTGCAAGGATAGGGATATAGCAAGTCTGGAGCGTCTGATCGCCATCTATTGCTGGATCTCCGGCCTAGGATGAGGGTGCTGGTAGGCAATACCGACCTTGATGAGTATCTGCTGTCTTGGAGATATTGCACGCTCGCGAACGCTGGATGCAATGTGTCGCCGGATTTCGAGCCTTTGGTGAGGTTACTGGTATGCGATAGAGTGGCCTGAGGACATCTGCTATGTCGGAGATGATGTACGTTCGCGAGTGCTGGATGTGATCTATCGCCAGATGTCGAGCCTTTGATGAGTTTACTGGTAGACGATACGTACCCCTGTCGGCATCTTGCACGGACGGGGATATCGTAAGCCTAATGCATATTCTTGCCATATTCTTACTCAACAATCGGTCGTGTTGAGCCTACTGGTAGTTGATACAGCTGCTCGAAACTCGCTTTTCATTCCGGAGATGTAGCCTACTCAGCCATCTCGTACTCAGGTATCATGTGACATCTATGCATAAACTCGTTCCGTCCGGCCGTGGTGAGAACGCCTAACCCATGCTAACTTAGGACTCTGCGTCCACAAACACTTCCTCCTTACCCAGGCTGTCTGTACGCTGCACCTTACCAGGGCCAGCGCTACTCTGTAGACTCATTCCACCCATACCAGACGAAAGATCGTTGCTCCCAGAGCCACCGGATGGTGCAGATTGTGCTGGAGCGGCCGCTGAGCTACCGTCGTGCTGGCCAAAGTCGATGAGATCGTTGCCCTTCTGTTGTTGCGATGGCTGCTGTGAGGTCTGGCTCTGCTGCTCCTGTTGACCGCCAGCCTCTTGACCCGGCAGAATAGGAGCAATAGCCAGAATCTGCTTCACCTGCTGCTGTGGAGGTGCGTTCATGTCGACATCCGCATCAATAATCCAATCCAGGCTCTGCTCATCACCAGGCGGAGCAGGCTTGAACAGCTTAGGCTTCCACGAGCCTTCCCCTCGCTCACTAGCCTCCTTCCGCTGCTCATCCTCAATCCTACTCTTCTCATCCGTAGCAGTCTTCTGATCCGCCTTCTTGATAGCCTGCGTAGTACCCTCCCACAACCTCTGGCTCTCCCTCGGAGACTGCTCGCTGATCGGCCGTGCCTTCGGGTAGGTGGGTTTGGAGTGTGCAGCGTCGAAGAACAGCTCTTTCTTGCCGGTCGCCAGGTCCTTGATGTACATTTGTCCGTGCCAGAAGCCCGAAAGTTCGAAGAGGTTCTTGCCGCTCTTGCTGTCTTTGATGTAGCCGGAGATGGCGTTGTAGCTTCCGCCCATCCAGCCTTTGACCTTGAACTCCACGTCGGCTTCGAGGCCGAGTTCTGGGCTGCGGACTACTGCGTGGTCGCCGAGTTCGTACTTCATTTTGCCGAAAAGGATGCCGCGGGCGTACATGTTTGGTTGGGTGATGAAGCTGCGCGTGAAAATATCCCCGTTAGTCTTTACTTGCAAAAAGGGAGCGTATTCGCCGGCAGGCAACTTACTATCGCTCGCCTGTCCTGAGAAAGCGCATAACAGCAATTCCCTCCATGAAGCTGCCTACGCTGTTGCCCAGGAACTTGCTTCTCGGCTTCAGCGTCCCGTCGATCCTTATCCGATGCTCTGGCGCCATGAAGAAGTAACTGCTCTTCGGCGGGTGATGCGACGTTTGCTCCGAGATGTAGTAGCCCTTCGTCCCATCCGGATAATCCCAGTAGCCCGTGAACGTCTCTCCCAGAATCGGATTCAGCGGCTTCTTGACTCCTGGCGGTTTGATGTGCCATCCGGACAGGTAGAACTTCGTCACGGCCACGAATCGCTGTACTGGGTCGTCGATCTCTGGCATAGGCAGCAGGGTTTCCGGGTGGGCCATGAAGTTGGTTATTCGCTCTAGCATGCTGCGAGGCTCTAGTATGAACGTAGGCAGCGTAACACGGCTCAAATCGGCTCCAGGACGCAGTTGAGAGATGATATGGCTTAGGACATTGCCCTGCTCTTGGTCAACTACCTCCAGATCCTCCTCTTTGTCGCTGTCTCTTGGCTCATCCGAGGAGCCCCGGGCGGAGGCCTGGGAGTTCTTTCTGTGGCCGAGGACCATGGTGGGCTAGTGTGTGCAGGTATCTCAGGATGTGCGTGGTGTTATTGAGCAAGCGTATTGCCCTCCAGCAGGTCGAAGTTGGTCGAGGTTTGTTGTTGTTTCGACAACGTGGGAAGGTTTGCTCGGCTTGGAAAGGCAGGCGCGCGCCCACCCTTCGACGTCATTGGACCGAGGGGCGCCAAGAAATGGTGCGGAAGGCTCCGTGGCCGGTTTCTGACTTGCACTGCCTCATCTCACGCATCTGCATCGCAAACATCCTGACCCATGACAGGCTCATGTAGCGCCCACCAAGCGCGTGAGATGTCTCCACGAAGTCGGAGATGAAACCAAGAGTCGTCAGACTGGCGCTGATGATCGAGTGTCCGAGACTCAAGCATCTGGAAGAAACAGGTATGCATTCGCTCATACATTGACCTGTGACAAGGCTATGTATAGCCTGCCAGCAGCCTTGTGTGCTCTCTTCATTCCGGAGAAGGCACACAACCCATGCACAACATGTCAGTTCATCGCAGTCGATTGATTCCTGGAGGCACACTGCCTCTTCACTCCGCTCCATCACTGCGTCTTCGAGGAGCCCCATGCCACTCTCGCTCCTTACATCCAGCCTTGACCGGCGGAGAAGCTGCAGCGCAGACGTTCACCGCTTGCCCAATGATCTCCCACATAATCTACTCAAGATCCATCACCCCAATAACTATTGCATCCCTCGAACTAGGATGACGGGCTTTCTCTACACCCGGCACCCTCGGTGTGCGAAAGATCCGGCGACCCGTAGCATAAATCGGACCACCCATGACCACTGGAGCCTCAAACGTCGCTCACGCAAGCCACGATGAGGGCATATAGCGCCTACCGGTCTCATGAGACGCCTCTACGACCTGGGAAAGCTGAGACTGCAATCAGAACGGCACCGAACCATTACTGCTAGCTCACTGTCGCATATAGAAGGCATTGGCCTATCATCTTGCTCCGTTGCTACCTCTCAGGGAGCCATACCTCACTATGGAGTACTGAAACGGACCATCATCGAGGAGATGCAAAGCTCAAGCGCGATCCCAGAATTCGACCTCAACGGTACGCAAAGGATCGCCGACCAAACACCCGGCCTTCGGAGCTATCGGGGGAATCCCAAGTAGCCTTCCCACGTCTCGCCCACCCGGCGGTTTGATGCGCGAGCCGCACGGGTAGAATTTGGTGACGGCCACGATTCGCTGGTGTGGAAGAGATCTGGTGGTGCGTGGAAGGAAGGGAAGTACTTATACTCCCATGACTAGCGCAGTCATGTCCAGTCACATGACTAAGGAATCGGTAGGAGCAGCGCAAGAGTCGCCTGTGTAGGCTGACGGTCGCGCAGCTCGCACTTTTCCTCCTTCTCCTCCGTCTACTTCTGGGAATGAGGTGGTACTCGCTGCTCCGGTTACACCGACACCTTCAAAACTATGGGGAGATAGATTTGCTTGCTGGTTATGCTCACGCAAGCGGCGTCGTTCACAGACCCTCATAACGGCGTGTCACCTTGCTGTGTCATTCACCAGCTCTCTTACACAATCATCTTTACACACACGCAAGACCGAGGTCAAGGCGGTTTACAACACACCAGTACGAACACATTCGGCAACACGGACCACCAGTCCGACAGCATGCATGCAAGATGTAAGACTTCCGGCACGTCCACGGGAGAGGCCTTCGATCACTTGCAGAGAAGAATCGCAAAAGCCGGCCAGACAGCCGGTCTCGACCTTTGTTTCCTTGCGGTCCCCGACTGCAACATCCTCGTCCGAAAGTACACCAAGTGTGTCCTGAACACGCGCAGACGTGGTTCCGCCCGCCGTTGTTGGAAGTTGCCTGATCCGGCCACCACAAGGGGTGGCGCACTGGTGCCGAACTTCACCGCGCTTCTGCGAGATTGTAACGACTGTGAAGAGAGAAATACTTATACTCAACAGACTGTCACATGCCAGCTTTCCGATCTGCCGAGGTAGCAAGGACGTTTCACTGCCGAAATGCCATATGCTGACTGGAATGGCTGCAAGCTCTAGGGTTCGGCACTACATAAAAGCCCATCGGTAGCGGCAATCCATCGGAATAACCAACAACCAGGAGGATGTGCTTCACCTACCACCACCACCGCCAAGATGTGTTTCACCTACCACCACCGCCGCCACCATGTGCTTCGCATCCCGCGAGGAAGACTTTCGGGTCGAAGTACCTGCCGACCCGTTAGCGACACACTCAGAGGCAGCACAAGCTGCGCCGCTGAAGTACGATCGCTCGACCCGCGACGTAGACAAGTTCATCATCCTAGGGCCCATTGAGCGCGAGACAGCTCTTACATACAGCATCCTGGTCCCGAGACATCTCTGTCCCCTCTCTGTCGTCGTATCATCATCAGGTTTAGTACCGCCCTCCAGCTCCTCAAGCCGCCCACTTCCACCCGAGATAGCTGTTACCAGCTCAAACCTATGAGAACCGCTCTGGCCTAGCCAAACTCGACCATGACTGTTGCCTAAGGCTCCGGTTTCCAGACACGGTAGGGTATACTAAGCCATCCTCATGCTCTCTCACACAACCCTCACACATGGTGCGGGGCCACCGAAATAACTCACACAAGGTGGACGGAGGACGCCGGAAAGAACGAGGTAATTGCGGTGGCACCAGCAGGGCAGACGAATGGTGTCTCGATGTCAGGATCGACCATTTACGCTCGAGTACTCGCCGCCAGTGCCACGGGAGTGCCGTGCGCAGGAGAGATGCTCCACCCACAGGCGCTGCAGGTGGCTGCGGGTCGCAGTCCCGTCCCTCCCCACGTGCCTTCTTGCACGTCTCGTCTGCAACGATGTTGAAAGGGAAGAAAAGGTAATAGATGCAGGAAGAATTGATTCTTATACTCCGGCATGGCCCTCGTCACATGGCACATGTGCATTTTCGGCTAGGCGATGAGTCGATGACATCATGCTGGCAGTCTACTTAAGACGGTTCTTGACCGCCAGAGCCCTTCTTCCTCCCGCAGCCACCAGCTAGGAGCCTGTTGGGGCGAGGAGGACTGAGGACGCCGAGAACCTTGAGTTGATCAGACCCATGAGCTCCGGTATTGCCTACCATTTACACGACTGTGCTACGGACGACCGGGATGCTGGCAGCAACACAAGCTCGAGGGTGGTGAAGATTGCTCCGAACGCCTTCTTGCACGTCTCGTCTGCAACGGCGGTGGTGTTTGTGGAAGGGAAGCCAGGCTGGGAGAAGGGAGATATACCAATTTATACTACTCCAGCACGGTCCTCGTCACATGCTACTGCAAATCCTACACTGCACGATCAGCTAATGTCATCATTCTAGCCGACTACTTAAGACTTTCCTTGACAGTCAAGCCTCTTCCTTCTTTCTTCCGCACCGATACCCTTGACGGAAATGATGTGCCGGGCGGCGGGCAGACGATTAAAGCGAGGGGACTTGACTTCTCGGGGCTGGCCAGATTTCATTAGCTGCGGTATCGCCTACCAGTGATATAGCCCGTCCGTTCGAAGACGGAGATGGCGCCGGCGGAGCGTCGTCGTAACAAGCTGAAGATGACGCCGGGGCGGTATATGTGAGGAGAAGAAGAAGGTTGCCGAGAGGGAAGTTGAGGGCTTTCTACCTGCACAGTATCCCGTCTCAGGCTTGATTGGCACGGTACTGGTCGCGGTCTCGGCAGGCTTATTCTTGCTCTCGGTCTTGATGGGTGCGGCGGTACGAAATCAAGGCCAGTACAGCCGCGGCTTGCTCAGAGCGTTTCCCATGATGGACTTGGTGTGTTAGTGGTAGAGCCAATACTGTCACATGACAAACTCGACGTAAGAGATGTACACCTCGACCGAACGAAGCAGCTTGTGCCGAATCACAAGGTATATAGCATCAGCGGACTATTCAGACTTCGTGGATTACGATTTTATTATGTTGCGACTATCTGTCAAACACTTCCTTCTCAGACATCCTCGGCTTCTGAAATGGCCTTCTCTCCATCAGAAACTAGAGCCTTGCCCCCTCCGCGACGAAGCATAACCGCCACTTGGTCGTTGACCAGCTCGTCTATATCGGGAAGGACGGCACATGCGATGAGCCCTAAGATGGTAAACGGAATTGTCGTGTAAAAGATAGTCCGGTAAGCGTCCGCTGTAGCATGCTTGTATGCCACCTCCCCTGCCTGTATGATCGCCGATGATGTCCCCGGTACCTGCTGTAACGGGGAACCCAAGTCAATTGCCTCAAGGAACGCTGTGACGCTGGACATCGGGAGCTTAGCTTGCAGCAGCGCAGGGACGACTTCTGACGGTATCGTGTGGTGGAGGCGAGATGATAAGACGACGCTGTAGATCGCGGTGACGATTGTGATGATGGTGAATCTCACGGAACCTCCAAAGCCGCAAGCACTGCCAAGCTGTTGCTGGTCCGGCAGGATTAGAGTAGTTGTTGTAAGGGAGAGACCCTCGACGAACCCACCCAGTGTGGCGCTAATGGAAAGCAGAACGCAGGCTGTTGTCTTTGTATCCGGATCGCAGGTCGCCATAGCTAAAGGCTGTGTTAGTGACGACAGGCCGAACCGAGAACGTTATTAGCGGCGTCGACATGTGCGTACGTACCAGCGAGGAAGATACCAGTGACTGCGAGAGCGACGGTGATTTGGGATCGCAGCCATCCTACGTGCTCCGAGACACCAGACAGGATCTCTCCCATATTCCAACAAAGACCAACGATCGACGCGACCAAGCCATTCGTGACTGTGCTGCTGCTAGGATACACGTTCAGTACCATCTGCGGCCACACGATCGCAAGCGCATAGTACAAGCTAGCATTGATTCCTGAGATGCAGACTGCAGCAATCCATCCTCGTTGGCGCAGGAGTTGGAAGGGTACCAAAGGTTCTTTCAGGCCGCCGAATAGTTCCCAAAGCACGAATGTGACTAACGCAACAGCTCCGACAACAATTGTTGCAATGACAGGAGCGGATTTCCATGGGTGCAATGAGCCTCCCCAGATGAGCCCCATCAGTAAGATCAGGAGTCCGCCTGTGAAGAGCACGGCACCAACAAAGTCAAAACTCTTGACATAGTCCAGTCGAGCCGCGCCCTTGTGCTTGGTCTCAAAGGTCGGCGGATGGTAGAATAACAGCCAGCAAGCCAGCGCCGAAGCATTGTAGCCGATGAGGATGTAGAATAGCGTACGCCAGCCTCCATGGGTATGCGCCTCTACAGCGTAGGCGATGGAGGGAGAAAATGCTGCGCCAGGGATGCCGAACACGTAAATGACCGCATTGGTCGCGAAGCGGTATCGAGATGGAACCAGCTCCGCAGTAACATAGAAGTAGGATGCTTGTGTGGATGCCGCAAGCCCGATCAGCGTCATGCCTCCAATGAGTGAGTCGATAGACGTGGCGGTGGCGCTGACTATACTACCGATTAC